>JBAHVQ010038801.1:0-29805 GCA_036872915.1 Nanipora kamurai | reverse complement strand
GAGGGTTCAAGGCTTCAATGATGAGCATCACGGGAAGTCAGAAACCAGGCGTATCAGATACACGTGCCTTTGAGCTTAGTCAAAAATCCTACTGCTTGGGACTCTGCTTGTTCCATTTCTTCGACAGTCCCGTGATGTCTCCGCTTCTTTTCCACTCGCCCGAAACTTCTCCACTTCGTCGACCATCGGTTCTGCAGGATCGACTGCGGTCGCGGACAGCGAGGGGAAACATTGGCACTGAGTTAATGAGACAGGCGAGGGAAAACCCCGAAGATGATGTGAGAGGATGGCATATCATCATGGTATACCAATGTTCTGGTGGTGACAGGTAATGTAAGTCGGTCACTCATTTTTTTCATGGTTGCAAAACAAAGATCTAGCACAGCACCATGTTAGGTTTCACGATGTTTTTATAGAGTCCTTTAATTTGCTGCACCAACTTTCGAAGCTTCATGGAGCTCGCGACCAAATACTGCTCCCAAGATCTCTTGAGAATCCAGCTATAGTGACCCTATCACCTCTGAAAGGGGTGGTTTATGGGGCCCCAACTGGCGGTCAATCGACACCAATTGGCACCCCTTATAAGAATGTCGCGTGGAACTTCTCCGAAGTTCCCCTGGGTCACCAGTGCCCAGGCCTTCCAGAAGTGGTCCAAGGGGGCCAAGGAGGACTTGGTGGTGCAGCACCCCGCAGGAGCGTTTTTTGATGTTTTCTGCGACAGCGGACAAGCGAGCCGGGTCATACGCGAACGCGAACACACTGTGATTCTGGTCCAGGACACCTAGTCAGATCACAGGCTTGTCTGCGCGAGCACATTTTTGAACCTTCACAGGCCGGGTGGTGTCGGGCATTGAGAATGCTCTTGCTTTTTAGAACTTATTTTGGAGAATTCTTGGGGCATTGGCGAAGACGCTCATGATAGGACAGATCACAGGTTGCGAATGAGTCGCAACCAGTTGCAACCTGCTCCTCACAGGTTGCGAATGAGTCGCAACCTGCAAAAGGCGGGGTGGCATTTTTGTGCCAAATTGCTTACTCAGTTGCTTAAAAAACCTGCCATCAAATTTTGGAGAATTCTTGGGGCATTGGCGAAGACGCTCATGATAGGACAGATCACAGGTTGCGAATGAGTCGCAACCTGCTCCTCACAGGTTGCGAATGAGTCGCAACCTGCAAAAGGCGGGGTGACATTTTTGTGCCAAATTGCTTACTCAGTTGCTTGAAAAACCTGCCATCAAATTTTGGAGAATTCTTGGGGCATTGGCGAAGACGCTCATGATAGGACAGATCGCAGGTTGCGAATGAATCGCAGCCCGCTCCTCATCGCAACCTGCAAAGGCGGGGTGGCATTTTTGTGCCAAACTGCAGCTCGTCTCCACTAAGTTCCAGGTACATCCCTACATACTCTTGGCATAAAAGCCTGCTGTGCGAGCGGATTTTCAAACTGACATGTCATCTTGTGCAACATGTCAGGTTGACAGGGCAGGTGGTGTCCTTCACTTGTGGCCTTGCAGGAGACGAGGTTTGCAGGAGATGTGGTCAAGTCAGAGTTTGGGTCAATATATGTGAATATCTTGCTCGCCTTGGAAATAGGAAGCGCCGGGGTTAGAAGGACAGTTCTCTAAAAGGCCGGTGGCATTTTGGATTGAACTTTCCAGCTCAGAGAAATGTTGCTCTAGGTTCCCGGCACGTCCTTACCATACTCTTAGCAAGCACATTTTTTCAAGCTGACATTTGCAAGTTCAAGAAAAAGCCAGACCTTTGGTCAGTTTCTCCATGCTCTGGTTGGATAAACGGGTGTGCAGTCAGATCATGTCAGATCACAGGTTTGTCTACGCGAGCACATTTTTGAACCTTCACAGGCCGGGTGGTCCTCTGGCATTGAGAATGCTCATGCTTTTTAGAACTTGACAGCTGGGCCTCTGGCTAGGCCAACAGTGCATGACCGAAGACATCCGAAGACGCAAAGGTCGGGAATTTGACCTCCGCGATATCAGTTTCTGAGCATCCACCTTTTGGGCATCAAATTTTGGTTGAAGAAATTCCTAGTGGCAAGCAACTGTTGACTTTGCCCATCTTTGCCCACATTCTGTCGCATCAAGGTGTCTTTCAGAGGATTTCTTCACATTCAAAGATTTGGTATTTTGCTCATAACATGTTCCCATGCATATTCATGCAGGCCACACCACAGCAATCAATTTTGTCATGTCGGGACCATCCCGACGACCGTGCCCATGGAAATGGCTGACACCTCCTCCCATCCACGATGTAGATGTGGACTGTTGGGTCAGATTTGGCGATCTGTTTCAGTTATGGACAGTTCCTGAAGACATGCAGCTCATGGATCTTTCATGGCTCGGCAGCCAGAATGCCGTCCAGCTTTTCTTCATTTGGCTTCTGCTGAAGGCCCCCTGCGCTCGCCTTGCCTTTGCCGAAGCCATCGCAAGAGCCGATGCGGCTACTGGTGAAGCAGCAGCGGCCGATACGGCCACATTGTCGCCGAAGATGCTTTGCATGGAGGCCCTGCAGGCTGCAGTGAAAGCATGGGAGGAGCTGCCGGAGGCTTCTTGGATCTACAAGAAAGATGTACTGAAAAGGTCGGAAAAGATGAAGAACTTATTTGAGTTTGAGCAAATAGGTGGGCCCCAAATCAGGCACTTTGCGTATGTGGCGTGTCTAGATTTGCGTTGTCGCACGCATGATGCATACATGCATGCAAGGGCTGTGCAGGTTTTCAGCTTGATAAGGAAGAGCGGCAAAATTTGCAGCAACAGATGCGGGTGCGTTCCAATGCCAGGCATCTTCCGCACGGGGTTGCTGCACTGCTCTCCGAACCTGCCGCGTTGGAGCAATGGACCCAAGAGGCCCTCGGTCACTTGACCCAGGGCCTATTGTCAGGTGACCGACAGCCAGACATTGCCGCTATCGGTGCATATTTGCGTTCACTGCACCTGCCAGCTTGTGGGGAGCATCTGACTGCGAGCCATCGAATACGTTTCCTTGTGTTTTCCACCTTTTCTGACCCCAACAAAGTAGTTGCGCCGTTCTTCTCCAATGCACTCTCTCTCTCTCTCTCTCTCTCTCTCTCTCTCTCTGAGCTTGTGAGCGAGGTACAATAGCGGCTGGTTGGCCAGATCAGCTGTTCATCACCTCTCACTGCGACCGGTTCGGTCAGATTATTTTGAGGACCTGGGACCAGCGCAATGGAAGCCGTAGCTTGGCGACATTTGGCGATTTTCCCCAACAGCGAAGCTAGGGGTCTTCTGCCGTAGTAATACAGGCTTCGGAGCAGATTCGGAGCAGGCTCCGGAGAAGGTTCCGGAGCAGGTTCCAGAGCAGGTTCTGGAGAAGGTTCCGGAGAAGATACCGGAGCAGGCTCGGGAGGAGGTTCGGAGGTACTGGAGAAGGTTCCAGAGGGGTTACGGAGTCGGTTCCGGAGCAAGCTCTGGAGCAGGTTCTGCACACGGTTCGGGAGTAGGTCGCCGAGCAGGTTCCGGAGGAGGTTCCGGAGGAGGTAGAAGGTTCCGGAGCAGGTTCCGGAGAAGGTTCCGGAATGGTTCCGGAGCAGGTTCCAGAGCAGGTTGCGGAGGAGGTTCGGGGAAGGTTCCGGAGTAGGTTCTGGACGAGGTTCCGGAGAAGATTCGGCACCAAGTATATACCGGAGCAGGTTCTGGGGGATCCGCAAGAAGGTTCCTTCCAGAGCAGGTTCTGGAGGAGGCCCTGGAACAGGTTGCGGAGGAGAAGACCTCTGCATGAGGAGGAGGCTCCCGTGCGTGGTGCTGTTCGTGGTTCCCGCATGGCTTGGAAGGTTCCGGGTAGTAGCCAGATGCATTTGTCACAGCTCAAGAAAAATCATCCTGAAGGCTGATTCACCGATGCACACGTAGCTGCGTGTCCAGGGCCCCTCTGATGTTTCGCCCTGTTGGGGATTTTACTTGGGCTTATTTTTACCTTTTAACTTATTAGACGGAGCGTTCAAGCCAGCATGAGCAAGAAGCGAGTGTCTATGCCCATGGCAGGTCTGACGTACCCTTCGCATCGCCACGTGAAGTACGGGCTCACCCACAGTGTCCGGCGCCCGTTTTGGAAAACGAGCTCCTGCTCAATGTTCTGGTTTGTCAAGTCAATGGCGCCCTGCAAGACCATAGGTCATTAGACGACGCGACATGGAGGCAATTGCTTGAATACTCGAAGCGGCTTCCACCTGGCCTACTTCGCAACAGGTTGGCTGCGGCCAGGGCAGCAATGGCACGGCCGGTGCGGCCTGGCAAGTTGAGACGTGTGTCTGCACTGAGCGGCGTGGACCAAGAAAAGTGTGCGGGATGAGAGAGGGAATGTGAAAATTTCCGGACCATGGGGAACTTCCCGCTAGAATTGCTTAGGCGCGCTGCGCCTAAGCGATTCTAAGGCATGAAAAGCGTTTCTGGTAAGGGCAGGAGAGATAAGCATTGCCCCGGACCTGCGAGAATTGCTTAGGCGCGCTGCGCCTAAGCGATTCTCACAGGATCTCACAGGCTGGCTTGATTCTCACAGGCTTGCTCCGGACCCTGGCTTCTTACCTTTGTCTTTGTTGCTCTTGATGGTAAGAAGCCAGGGTTGGGAGATGTCGGGAGCAAGCTTGTGAGAATCGCTTAGGCGCAGCGCGCCTAAGCAATTCTCGCAGGTCCGGGGCAATGCTGATTTCTCCTGCCCATACCAGAAACGCTTTTCATGCCTTAGAATCGCTTAGGCGCAGCGCGCCTAAGCAATTCTAGCGGAAAGTTCCCCATGGTCCGGAGGTTTTCACATTCCTGGAAGTACAAGACAATCTGGCACGTTTTTCTCGTGGTAATTATGTGAACCCTATCTTTAGGTATGCGATTCTTGCTGTGACATGCGAAAGCCTTGTGGTATGCAATTGTTGTTTTTGCCACATGACGATTTTCTCGGTATCGGGAGGAAATAGTAGATTAAATCGAAGCCCTTCAGATATACGATCTGGCTTGTGGTATAATGCGATGAGATGCGAAGAGGTGTCTTGTATGCGATACGTTTTCTTGTATACCATAGTGGTGTGGTTTACGATGCCTCACCCTTCCTGGCACCATTGTGTACAAACTTTGTTCTTTTCGACGCTACCACAGTGCTGCGCAGGTCAGCCGTGGCAGCTCATGGGTGCGATGATTGTGCTGAGGAGCCCCATTTAAAGACAGTGTGCTTTCGTTTGTTTCGTTCTGCAAAGTTTAAAGCCTACTTCACCTGGCAGCTGCAGATTATCTTGGAGACTAGAAAGTAACAGCTTGGAGACTAAATCAGAGTGGAGCCAAAAAATATTATTGAATACAACCTTTTTTGGATCTACCTTCTGTTTCTCATTGTGCTTGGGTCCATGGTGTGCTTCAAAGAGTGACCACCTGGAGCAACTTTCTGCTCGCAACATTCGACATTAGTTGTGTGACATTTATTTTGTGCTAATGGCGCTCGCAATCCCGGATCCAGCTACATTGGACTTGCTGAATCTGAAAGCGTGGCTGCAGCACACTTCGCTGGAGATGACACCCAAGGAAAGGGAGAGTTTTGGTCAATATCTTCGTTCTCTGTCTGGAATGCCAGACTACACTGGTCACGGCGACCGGTACGGTCTCTGGCAGATTTCCGCAGATGCCACTTCAGAAGTAGGCTGGCGCCATGTCTCCAAGCACACGGTTCTCTCGAAGCTGGAGCACCTTTTGGAAGCTTCTTGGCTCGAAAAGGGGGGCTGCCACCGCATCGGGTGTTTTCACTAGAGGCTTCCATTTCAATACAGTGCAATTGTACCTTGAGGAGCAGAGGTGGCACGACGGCTGCCGCATGCATTTCTGGGTGCCTGAAGGACAGAATCCTGACGAAGCCTTCTCTTTGTGCTTTGTGCACGGACACCAGAGATGCTTTACGTTGCATTGCCTCTTCCGATTTTGTCAAGAGCGCGGCGTTACGCCGCCGGAGTGGGCCCTTGCCATGGCCAAGGCAGTTCCGGGCTTTCTGGATGCCACCATCAAGACCCTGGGGCAGGCCTCTGTGAGAGGCTTGGCGGGCACCATTCAGCGCTCGCAGAATACTGTGGCCTGGTCGTATGTTACAGTATGTTGCATGTTGAACGGCAACAAAATGAAGTTGGAGGACCGATAATTCTTGCCATTCTACCACGTTCTTAAAAAAAGGGCATAACTGCACCTCATCAGATCTCCTCAGATAACTGCCCACCAGAAGGCATCCTGATGCACATGCATCTGCCAGGAGTTCCAGGAAAAGATGCAGGAGCTGAACCCCATGGCTCAGAAGACTTTGCAGTACAAGCTGCTGTGGACAGTCTGCGAGAGGGTCAGCCCCAAGACCATGGCGTTACTTCGGGACTGGCAGGACTCTGGCAAACCCACACCACATGTTTTATGGAAGAGAGCTGCTTCTCGTGTTTGTTTCGATCAAATGAATCACATGCATGTGTGTGTGGGCTGCAGGATGAATGGACAAACGGCCAGGACGCCGTGCCAATATCATTTTTTCGGAGTGCCAAATGGTTGGCCCAACCGAACTACCGGCAAACGAGAATGAAAGGAAGTGATGTGTGTATGACGCATGACGAGCAGTACTACTTTTTCAGACGCGCTTGCCTCAAACATTTTTCTCGGAAGCCATTTGAGTTTCGTTTTTTCCCGGTGAAGTCACTTAGCAGAAAAAGGACATTGTGACATAATGTCTTGAACACCTCTGGAGGCTTCAGGCTGTGGAAGAATGCGGAAGGTTTGGTTGTAAGTCAAGCGTGCAGAAACCAGAAAACAGCAATGTCACCCCTTACTTCGCATCAGCTTCGCCTCATTTTTTGGTCGCTTGTGTGCAAATATATGCAAATATAAAGTCGTGTCCAGTCGTATCCAGTCTTCTAGTAGCTTCTTGTTACTACTAGTAAGGCACTTGTTCCTATTAGCTTCTTGTTACTACTAGTAAGGCACTTGTTCCTAGTAGCTTCTTTTTACCACTAGTCAGGCCCTTGTTCCTAGTAGCTTCTTGTTACTACTAGTAAGGCACTCGTTCCTTGCAGCTTCTTGTTACTACAAGGCACTTGTTCCTAGTAGCTTCTTGTTACTACTAGTAAGGCACTTGTTCCTAGCAGCTTCTTGTTACTACTAGTAAGGCACTTGTTACTAGTAGCTTCTTGTTACTACTAGTAAGGCACTTGTTCCTAGCAGCTTCTTGTTACTACTAGTAAGGCACTCATTGTTACTAGTAGATTCTTGTTACTACTAGTAAGGCACTTGTTACTAGTAGCTTCTTGTTACTACTATCATCAATATCATGGTGGTCATTTTGGATGGGGCCTGGAAGCCTCATGCCCAGGCCTGCTGACTGTGCTCGAGCGGAACTTGTTGAGCAAAGCTGGTAGGGCTGCTACATTTGGGCAAGTGGTTGCGGGGCTGTCGCTCACCTTGACTGAGAAACAGAAGGACGGCTTCCGACAGGCGGCGAGGAGCTTCGCCATGGCTCGACCACAAGTGGTGCGGCACTTTGACCTGACATCAGAGGAGGTGTCGTTGCTGGATGGCGCATTTGCAAGCGGTGACCTGGACACTGTTCTGGCCGTGACAGGTGCAGTTGCTCCGGATGGAGAGGGCCATTTGGCATTTGATCCACAAGCGCCAGTGACATGGCCGGTGTTGCAGCAGATCCTACAGCGCCGTCGTGCAAGTGAGCTGCAGCTACAGAAGTTGGAGGAACTCCAGAAGAAGGCTGCCGCGTTGGAGTCATTGAAGCAGACCACCTTCTCCCAGGAGGAAAAGATCGCGGCATCTTTGCAAGCATTTTCGGCTTCCTTGTCCGTTTTCCACAAAGATGCGGCCGAAACGGCCAGAGGGGTTTTGGACACTGCCAGAATGCATATACAAACCAGTCGCGAGAGGATCGCGCAGGCAAGGGTGCACAGCTTCACTGGTCAAGTTTCCAGAGTTTCCCAACAAGGCAGTAAACACAAAATAGACAATAATAAACCAATTTTTTTTAAGCTTAGGAGACACTGTCTTTTTGTTTCTTTAATCGCTATTTTCGCCCTACTTTCGCCAGGACGAGAAACAGATTGCAGGTGAAACTTGGTGCTTGTGCCGTGCGTCTCCATCCCCCCCAGACATTCCTCCAATGGGCAGCCTCAAACCGACCTTGATGGTTTGTGGTCACACAGCTCCGGTCTCTGTGACTAGCGGTGCGCTGGCGCTGGTGAAAGCTGCGCACAAGACAGCAGACGCAGTCGCCCTGGTCCTCATGCCTGAGGACTGCTCACAAGGGATTGAGATTGAGCACGCGCTGTGGCATGACGGATTTGCTTTCAAGCGCATTTTTTGGCGACAAGATTCAGGTGTTCGCCACTGCTTGGTCTGCCATGCTCGAGAGGGCGACACCGCGTCCATGAGGGGGAGGCACGCACACCGCGTGACCAAAACGGATTTTCTTTCTAATCGTTCTTAGACTTGCGCATGCTTTTTTTTCCAGCTCCAAGAGGCCCACCGCCCACCCTTCAGAAGATGGCATTATCATTTCATTGAAAGGTCTGTTTTGAAATATCCTCTATGCTCCTTGCATTGTGATGTTCTGTTTTGAAATATCCTCCAATGCTCCTGGCATCTCCTGGCATTGTGATGTTCTGTTTTGAAATATCCTCCAATGCTCCTGCAGGGTCGCAGCTTCGGTGGCCTATAAGACTGGATGGCTCGAGGATGTGACTGGTGCCATTGCAGCGGAGGGACCCAAAGGCACCAATGGCCACAAGTTATGGGAACCCTGTTGCTCAATCCAGTTTTTGAAATCGCTGATTGGTTCCATCGGTGGTACACCGGCGCAAAATGAAGTTCTCGCCGAAATCGAGCCGCACCATTCTCTTTTGGGGTGGGCGGCAGAGGCAGGAGGTCATTGGCTGGGAATGTCGCTGGCTTACCAACCCGCCAAGAGTCAGTGGCTGGAGGGCCAAATCCAAGAGCTGGCTTCCTTGAAGCGTCGAGAAGGTGGGGCTGAGGATGAAGAGGTCATGAGCAAGTTGCAAGAGTGCGAGCGTGTGCTCAGAGGCCGGCAGAGCAGGAAGTAGATGAGGAAGCAGAGAGTAGATTCTTTCTTCAACTTTGGACTGAACAACACCGTATCGGAATCATATCACAATCGTGTGTCCATGTCACGTTTTTGGAACCCTTGTAGGTGAGTGCTCGTTTCTTTTTGAAATGAATTAATATACTATACTACATCACGTTGTGTTTCGCTTAGTGGACGCTGTCAGGCGCTGGCTTTTTTCTTGCTCAGTGGCCGGAAGATGACGCCTTCTCAAACGCTGTTCAAGTCCTGTCTGCCATGCCTGCTCCAGCTGTCAAGCCAAGGGTTGGTACAACCAAGGTTGTTCTGATTTCCGTCACAGAAGCATCCCCTCCACCAGTGGTGTGCGCTGCTGAAGACAGGTGGTTTGGTTCGGGGCCGGTGGCGCTGGAATGGGGCCAACACTGTTTGATGACCGGAGTGGCTGTGGTGCCGAGTCTGATGTTGGGAGGTGTTTCGGCACTGCATCCTGCTCGTAAATTCAAGCGAGGAGAGACGGTGTTGCGAACAACTTCGCAGTCCTGGAAGCGAGGCAAGCCCTCGGTGGACGCTGCTACAGCTGCTGTTTGGCAGGTGCAGGTGAAGACGAAGAAGGGATCCGAGGAATCCAAGACGCGTTGGCAGTCCAGCGTTGCATTTTCACGGGAGGAACCTTGGGGGCTCATCCACATTGTCGAGGATCAGTCTGTCCAGGAAGCCGAGAAGGAGATGAGGTTGCCCTTGAATGTCCTGGCGGTCGAGGTAGAATGCAGGCTTGACCGGGTCATGCGTGCGTCTGCCTTAACGTGTTGCCGCAGTCTTGTCACTTCCAAACACAGCTGAAAAGTCCATAGCATTGGAACTTTGCAATTCCAGGCCCTACAAGGCGCCGGTCATCAGTTTGGTTGCCCAAGCTGACTTTGGCCCTTTCAGTGGAGAGCTGGCAATTTCTTTGCACCAGATAGCTCTTTGGTTGAGATATTTTTTGGGAGCCCATCCTTGGCTTTGCCGACAGGTTCCAGCGATTGTGCTCTTTGTAATGGAAGTGGGGTTTTATCTCCGGAATTCGAACAGTGGAACAACTCTACAAAATGCGAAGACTCTCTACAGAACCAGAATACTTGGGCAACCGACCAATATTAGACTCTCTAGTATATAGAATCCAGAGTTGATATCCTAGCATGTTGCAGGCAATCCGCGTCCACCAGCTTGACATGTGATTTTTTGGGGGTGCTAGGGGTCACACAATGCTAAGTGCCAATGTTCCTTTGAATTTCAGGAAGCAGCAGCCAAAGAGGCAGAGGAGCAACTGCGAGCAACTGGCTGAAACACAATGCGTCAATCAAATCATTTGGTTCTGTGTCCCCATGTCATATGCACTCAAAGCCGAGGAAGCCGAGGCCAAAGAGGTGGAGCAACAGCAAGCAAACTGGCAGCAACGCAGTTTGTCACCTCAAATTACATAGCTTTGTGTTTACACGCGCTCACTTTCTTACCCATGGCCCTTTTGAGGCGGTGCTGGATGCGCCAGAGGCCGCCGACCCAATGGTGCCGCATGTGCCGGAGGCTGGAAAGAGCCCGGCACAGGCAGAGCCATTTTTAGGTTCCATTTTTATATATGGTAGTCGATCAAAAGTTCCGCGAAAGCATGGGCGAATGTGAAAGCCCGCGTGGTGGACCCCTGCCCAGATGTTAGCCAAGGCCTGACTCTATAATAGGGACGTAGTGTATCTCAGTGCATTCCAAATGAACAGAAAGTGAGTAGCCCCTTTTCATTTTCCACGAGATTCAGCCAGCAGTGGCGATTGAGAAGTCTCGCTCTGATGCGTCTTTACGCGTCAACTACTCCAGACCCAACGTGGCGCTAATCCAAAACAACACAAACAAACGAGTTCTCGGGCAAGTAGATGGAAACAACCAAGCCAACAAGACTTCTACAGGACACACCCCCCGCGAAAGTTAAACATGGAGTTCGCGACCAGATTCGCGAAAGTAAAGATTTTTTTTCGCGAAGAATGACCATTCCGTAGACAAGAATTTTGATCAACCACTAAATTTTTGTCAAGCCCCGTAGTATAGCGAAGTGATCAAGCCAAAGTGCGGTTTGTCACCTCAAATTACATAGCTTTGTGTTTACATGCGCTCACTTTCTTACCCATGGCCCTTTTGAGGCGGTGCTGGATGCGCCAGAGGCCGCCGACGCAATGGTGCCGCATGTGCCGGAGGCTGGCAAGAGCCCGGCACAGGCAGAGCCATTTTTTAGGTTCCATTTTTGTCAAGCCCTGTACTATAGCGAAGTGATCAAGCCAAAGTGCATCTTTTCGTTTTGGCACTCTCAACTCAATGACAGAGAACCACAGAGCAACAAGCACACAACTCAGTTGACAATGATCTGCCAGGCTCCTACTGGGTGCAAGGTGGAGATGGACGAGCACAAAACGATCTGCTCAGAAGCAAAAGGCTGCAATTTGGAGATCGATGCTTTCGGCTACCGTTGGGTCAGCTCTGATCCAGAGCAGCAGGTGGAATTCCCACGTGGGGCCGTGTTGTGGGACTTCACGTCTGAGCTGGGGCAAGACTCTTTTTTACCAGAAGCACCTGGCCTTACTGAGCCAGGACTTCATGGCTGTTTAGTGTATCGGCTTGCCCAAACACAGCAGATTTACTACGAAGGCAACCTTGTGAAAATGGTCGACGTTGTGCAGTCACAGACTGAGCCCTTGGAGGTCAAGATCTTTGGTCACAACGTGGCGGAACGGCAAAACAAAAAGGGGGAAACCGTCCTGGAGGCCCGCACTGACACACGCCCCGAAATAGATGATAGATGATGATAGTTGGATTGATCTTTGGTCAAGTGCTTTGTTTCTGTTCACACCTGCTCTGTTCATGGTCAGCAAAGCATAGCACAGTTTTTTTGCGACTGGATGAAGCTGCTGGCAGGTCGCTCACCAAGGTCCGAAATATGTTCTGGTGCATGCAGCCAGTGCGGAGCATGGCACTTCTGGGGACCAGATCACTGCTCCGATGGGCCGTCCTGCTTGGGGTGAGGCATGGCTGGTGGCTCCAAGGAATGTTGCATTTTGCTGGGAAATGGCTATCGTGACTGCGTCCAACCCTCCAGTCTTCGTACCGGTACGGTACATTGCGGTGGCGCGAGCTCCTTTGCAAACTCCGGTAACTTTTGCTGCCCCGCCGCCACCTCCAAAGAAGCGTAAGTCACAGGGGGATGCCTCTGGGCCTCCGGAGAAGAATGCTCGAACAGAAGAAGCAGGCCCTCACTCGGTTCGCCCTGATGATGTTGACTGACCTGGCCACGGCTAAGAAGAGCGCCCGCCCATGAGTAGCACAGCTTGACATGAACTTGTTAGATTTTGCAGACAGGCTGTGCAGAGGCGTGTTGATTCCGGACGGAACAGCCACTGGATCGATTGGATGGCTGCTGGGCCGGCAGACTTGTTTGAGGGGTGAAATGAGAACAAGGTATGTTGCAAGTGGAAGCACCTTTCAAGGTCTATTCAGGGTCTATAACATGTCTATAACTTGTCTTTAACAGCCAAATGACTAGTGTTCGCACCTCCTCAACAATTGCCAGGCCTGGAATCGTCCGCGTTAAAAAACGAGTTCTCCGCAATGAGTGGTGCTTCCAGGGATGACACTGATGTGATAGATGCGGCTAATGCATTTGTGTGTTGTCATCATTGAGCCGAATGGGAAACGCGGAAATCATCGGGGCTATTACTGTCTCTGCTCAGTTGGGTCTTTGTGAGTTCCCTCAGTTTGTCCCCAAGCCTCGTCCCCAAGCCTGCAAGGATTTTGGATCAGTGAATTGCGTTCACCACCAGGTGCGACGGGTAAGTGCTTTCTTGCGTTTTCTTCTTGATTGAAATAATATGTTGGAATTGGCATGGTGTGACTCTCGGGTTTCGAATCAAAGCCGGTTGGCTTAAAAAGTTGCAAAGTAATCAAGTTGCATAGCGTAAGGTGTTTGATTCCACGACATTGGTGCGTTGCTGCCATGTAGCTGTGTTTTTGTGTCGATCAGTTTTGGGTTCTCACATGGCTCGCTGGATTTCGCAGTTGTTTTTGCCTTCTTGCCATTTTGGGCGCCGGGCACGATGGGGGGCTGGTCATGCCGAAGCGAAGGTTGTGCAAAATGCACCTTCAGGAGGCCGCCCAATAACTATTGCAAAGGATGCCGCCCATCACTGCGGGGAGCGCATCTGAAGCGGGCCTCTCAAAACAAACCTTCTGAAAAGGAGGTCCAACGTGACGTTGTGGGAGCTTCTGCAACAGTCGATACTGCTTCGAGAACAGCCGATACGGCTTCGAAGGGACTGGCGCCCGGCCCCCTTGACTTTGCTGCTTGGCACTCCGCGCTTGAAACTCAGTTCCCCTGCTTGTCATCGTCGCTGGGCACGGGGAATGCACACGGTGTCCTCAGTGTGGCCCACTCGGTCGTTGACAAGTTCGCGGCGATCCGACGACCTCTGCCACCACATGTGGAGGCCTTGCTAAGCGTTGCCATCTCTCTCAGCCCTGTTGGGGACACCGATAGTTTGGTTGCTAGGTGGCACGCAACCATTGGCTGGACAGGGCGCAGGATGGCTCCCTTTCAAGCGCGCTGGATCACAGCTTTGCCGTTTGCTTCGGAAGTGGAGCAGCCTGCTTTGCAGCAACTTGTTGCAGGTACCTGAGCAACCGCGGCAACTGCCAGTTGCATGTATTATGCGCAGAGATGGCAGAGAGATGTAAAAAGAGCAACTGACGCAGGTAACAGTAGTTGGTTTTATGTTGCTTTTCGAAGGTGTCGATGCGTCATGGAACCCACATTGAGACATTCGATTGTCAGGTGTCCACATCAAAATTGTTAGGATGTTAGGTTATAGTTCTTTTATTGCTCTGTTGTCTTTGTAGCAAAGCAGGTCCAAGTTTTTTTTGGGCGAGCCTCGGTGCGCCCTCGGTGTTGCAACCATGGTTTCGGCGTCCAAGTGGGGGCTCGTGGCTACTTCAGCCAAGCATCCGATACAAAAGACCCAGGTTGCCAAGGCCTCAACGACTCGTCAAGAAAAAGCAGCATTTACGCAGGACTGTGGCATGCAGCCAACGGGTGCAAGCAGCTTGCTCGCCAGACCAGCAGCTGTTACAGCCTGCTCAGCGGCTGGTACAGCCTGCTCAGAGAAGATGAAAGCGGCCAGTGAGCTGGACCATTTGTTTTCCTTGAAGAGTGAAGGGTCTCTTCACGGAATTATTTTAGACTTGTTTTGTGGAAGCGGCCGAATTGGCGCAGCCGCGGAGAGCTTGGGATTCCCAAGTCTCTCGCTTGACATCAATGAGGGCTGGGACTTGACAGACGAGTCCATTCTCAGCAAGTTGGAGTCTTACATTGCCAGAGGATGCGTGTGACACGGCCATCAAAAGCAACATGTTTTTTCCCCACACGTAGTACTGTGGGGTGGCTAGATTTTAAGAACCTGGGACTTCAGTACGCGCAAAGTAGCTCTTTCATAGCACGCTCCCCGAAGTGATGCCTAAAAAACCCAAAGTAGTTCTTCCACAGTACACTCACCAAAGTGATCTCTCCGATTGGTCTGGTGCTCATTGTTTGAGGGTGGGGGATTTCGAAGTAAAGTAATTTTGGGTGCAATATGGTGCGATGTTTTCCTCAGTGTGCACATGTTCATGAAAGCAAGGCGAGCAGTGTGGCTGGCCCCTCCATGCAACTCTTTCTCTACAGCGAGAAGGGGCAAACGAAAGGGCAATCGCCGTGCCGGTTGGCCTAGGGCGTTACGCTCTCGGGCAGAACCTTGGGGTATTGCGAAGCTGCCAAACATCACCCCCAAGGAGCTTGCTGATACCTCTGTGCAAATAGTTGCCTTGCCATTTCCACCAATCTGTGCATAACCCTCTTCAAGTGGCCCCTGCAGGAGCGTAGTGCCATCCGCATTGGCAATGCTTGTTATTCTTCAGCATTGCGTGTGCGCAAAGCCTGTCGGAAGCACCGCACGCCCTATGGCTTCGAGCATCCTACCAGATCCTTTGGGTGGTCGGTTCCTGAGATGAGGGAGGACTTTGCGTGCTACTGCGGGTGCGATGTACCGTGTTGATTGTTTCAATGTTTTGACATATTTGGACTCCGGCCAATGATGTTTTTTTTGCACAGAGTGAGACCATGGGAGTTGCGGGGCAAAGCTTGATGCAGAAAATACGCGTTGGACCGAGTGAAAACGCATGAGAATAGATGTTAAGCCTAACTGTTGCATTTTCGTGTGCCATGATAGTGACTGATGGGCAGGAGGTCGATGATTCCTCTTGGGTTTCCATTGATGTTACGATGTGTGCTTGGGGCTCGCGGAGCCAAAAATCTACCCGGTTGGAGATGCAACATGTCAACCGGCATGCAGTCCGTGCCCACTTTGCTTCCAAGAAGTGCGTTCCCAAGCGGCAGGGGAAAGGGCGGCCAGCTCTTTGCAAGTTTACTTCGTGCCCGCATCAGCACCTGACAGGCTTGAACCAGGGACACAGCGGGTTCCGGACTCGCCAAGCCCAGGAGTACCCAGTGGATTTTGCAAAGGAAGCTGTGGCAGCCCTTCTTGACACCAGAGGCGTCTTGTAGCATAGAACTACAAACACTTCGCAGGCCTAGCAGCTGTGCTCAGCGGCTGGTGCAGCTGCTCAGCGAAGATGAAAGCGGCTAGTGAGCTGGACCATTTGTTTTGCTTGAAAAGTGAAGGGTCTGCGAACTTTCAACAAGTGTGTCTTCCCAGTCTGATCTTTGATTTGGTTGGCAAAATCTGTTAAAAATGGTACAGTGAAGTAGGCCGTGTCTTGAACAAACTTTCGGTTGCATGGGAAGCACAGATTGTAGTCGGGCATTGAGTGCAGTGATGCACAAGGCGTCCAAATGTGATGCAGTGACATTTGCGTTGTGGGGAGCCAACGCAGATATTGACGTGACCAAAAGATATCTGGAAGCAAGTGACAGCTTGATCGGGATGTGTAGGCTATCAAGAAAGCTCACCTGCCTGAATCCCCTATTTCATCCTATTTCCCTCAGCTCATTTCACAGCAGCCTACAGTGCGGTTTGCAAGGTATTAAAGCATTTAGTGGATGGGAAGCCTTGTTCATGTTCCAGCACCACAGCTTTAGAGCCAAAGAGTTTTTGCGACTCAGGCGAGGGGTCTTTCACTCACCCAGAGCGGTGACAAATGGGGAGGCCAGTGCGGATTCTCAGTGAAGCTGACAGGGAAGGAAGACTTTGACACCAAGTTTTGTGAAGTTGTCAGCAACATGGGCGGCATAGGATGGCATAAGCATTGTACTGATTTTTTGATCTCATTCACAACATCCTGCTCACACATGGGTCAGTGCCAGCCTGAATGAATTTTTCTTTGATTTTTTTGATGTATGTGAATATACATGTTTGCCGCCTGGCATTTGGCCCGCGTTGTGAAAGTGCAGTTCAGCGCAAAAGATTTCGAACGCCGGCAGCACGCAGCCTTCCAAGCCCTCAGCTGGTACAGCGGAACAACAAGCATGGAGAGCAAGCCCCTCTTCATGGCAGTTGGCCTGGAGGACTTTGACAAATCATTGTCTCTGTCTGGCCAACTCCCTGCACGGCCGCTCTACCAGAACATTGTCCTGGCCATTGCTGCTGCCTGGTGTGTCAATCCAGTGTGGCACGCCTTCGAAGTTCCAAGTAGAGCAGCGTGCTTTTTTCCACTTTTATACCCCCATACAGTCTGCTGTGAGGGCTGTTAGATGTTTTCAATCCTTTGTGGTGCTCTGAAGAAAGGGTCCTTCAATGTGCGCGAAACTGTTTGTGTTTTGCTGTGGTGTCATCAGTGGTGGTAGAAGAATTTGAATGTGGATGATTGTGTCATTTTATGTGGAGAGGGTTTTAGGGTGGCTGGCTGAGGCTCTGTGCAAACAAGATGCCCGCCAGCTGGGATACACCCTTTCAGACGCTGACCGTGTTTTTGCCAAAGCAAAGCAGCAGCTTGATTTGACACGAGAGTATGTGGTACTGGCGTGCAGTGGCTGCAAAAAAGATGTTTTCCAGTCTTGGCTTGCGGCTGGCAAGATCGCTGTGAAGGATGGTGCCATTACGCCCCAACTATCTTGGAATATGAGGGATGATGCTTCTGATGTCGGGTGCTCTTTGACACAGCTGTTCTCCACCGTGGAGATGAGCAAGCAGTCCCTGTCAGCAGAGATTGCTCCTCGGGCCACTCAGGCCAATGCATCCAATTCGGCCACAGATGCGGACCTGACCCTTTATTTGCCCGTGGAGCCGACCATGGAAATTCCTTCGCTCATAGAGAATGACTTCCCCTTCAACCACCTTCAAGCTGGCCTTGAGAACTACATTTGCAAGAATGCTCCCAGGGCTGCTACAGCCAGCTGGCATGCTTGTGCGTTCCAGGACCCTGTCGTCGCAGGGTTGTGCTGTTGGTTTTTCACCAGAATGAGCATTGAGGAGGTCCAGATGATCCAACTGCAGGTCTCCTTGCCTGAACTTTTGTGCGAGATTCCAGGACTTCGATTAGCTCCAATTCGACAGCCGGCGGCTTTTCATGTTCTTGGCCTCGAAGCTTCAAACAGGGTTTCGCTTCTCAATGGCCTCTGGCGGGTGGCACAGAGGAGGGCTGTTACAGCCAAGATTGTCGCAAAACCTTCGACCATCGCAGGTGGCACACCCAAGCGCCGCCTGGGTGATTTGATGAATGAGGCGCAAACTCAGGAGAAGCGAGCCCGGGTCAAGCAGCTGAAGGAGCAGATCCAGGCTCAGCAGCACTACCTTAATGAAATGAGCGCTGAGCTCAATGACTTAGAGCTGGACCTCATGTGAGGCAGATCAGCCACACTGCCCAGCGCTATCCCTGTTTTTTGACAGTCATCTGACCAGCGTCTTGCAGCTGGTTACAGGTTTTTTGAAGAGCCAGGCCTTTCGCACCTGCCAGAAAAAGTAGGGTCTGAGGAATGGACAAGGCTGGCTGCCCCTGCTAGAAGAGGCTGGTGGATGTTCACTGTAGGGGCTTGAAATGGCTGTATGCAACTAGAAGACATGGGACAGTTGGGACAGTTGTGTTAGTTATGTTGCGTTTAACAATGAAACCAGCAGTGCAGATGTATGCTCAAAGTTCTTTTGTGACTTAGGCGAGAGGTTTGTGCCCCCCCCAAGTGCTGGAGATGGGGCAGGCCTCCGGATGCTGTTTTGGCTTCTTGTGATGCCCAAAGAAGTTTTTGACAAGAAGGTTCAGATACGGTCATAGGATGTGAGTGGTAAACAAAGGAGTCGAAGCGGCTCCAGGGTGATGCGCAGACGCACGACCAGCTGAGTATGGGAGGACTGGGGCCATGCCCATTGCCATCTTGCAGAAAGTTCTTGGTTGATCTACTAGTATGACAGTTTTGATACGTTTTTGATTCAATTTGCTTTTTTGGTTCAATGATGCAGCTCTGTAGGGGAGTGCAGAGCAAGCGAGGCATCCAGAAATGAAGAGGTAAAGAGCAGTTATTTTCATCCAAAAGCCATTCAATGCGTGGGGGTCGAGTAGGTCAATATTTGTGAAGATTATTCCCACATAGAATGTGAATCCCGGCACCTCCTTTTTGTCCTGGGCAGCATGAGCTCCATCGGCTGGCAATGCACATACAGGCTGCGCGTGTCTGGAGAAAGTAGTGGTGAGATTGATTGCTCCTCCTTTGCACTGTGGTGGTCGGTGTTTATAGCCCTTTTGTTTTGTGTTATGCCATGCTCCAACAACAACTCGACTGAGGCTACTGGGTGTGGCCACGGGACCCGCAAAGTGCCAAGCCCAAGCAGTTCAGAGCCTTGCTTGGCGCACAGCAATACGCAGAACGCTCTAACTTGCCAGCGCCTCCTGATCGAATTTCCAAGAATGAGGCCCAGTGCAACATGTTTGGTGTGGGGTAGCCATTTTTCTTCACCGTTGTGATGACAGGTCAAACGACTGCTGGGGGACCGATTCGAGTTGACTCTGTATGAGAACGCAAAGCCTGTTGGGAATGCATCTGACACCTGTGTGGCGGCCAGCAATGCTGCTTCAGGAGGCTTTTGGTCATCATATGAGGGCCGATCGTAAACGCGCCTAAATCCAAAAAATCATGAAAAGAGCCATATTTCTTAGCCCCCGCGATTGCAAAACGCTGCGTCACGAATGATCGGCGATTGGTTCACAATTGAGAATTATTTGTGCTCATACTGCGCGTATGTATAGCTCAAAGGCGTCTTGTTTCCATAATAGACGAGGATGGGCACATTGGCTGTTGTTTCATATGTGTGTTGGCTTAATGTTGAACCTTCGGTGAGGGATGGTAAGGGGCATGATCATGGCTGAAGCACTTGCATAAGCAAGAATATGCAAGAGTGAACTCAACAAGTTTTTCTTCAATCATTGAGACAAGATTCTGTGCACGAGTCTGAAATTAAATACGACCTGAGACATCACATGCCCAAAAAACACTCGGCGATCGATCACTGCTCCGCAGCGATTGTAATTGCTATTGATCGGTGGTTGAGATGCCTTAATTTTGATCAACCCTCCCAAATGTGTCAAAATAAAGCTATTCGCTAATTGCCACGGCTGCGTTCCAACATCTACCAGCCAAGGCTGTGAAGAAGACCATTGCCCACAAGGTTCTGTCCCAGAGCCTAGCAATCCTCCTCCTGGCCAGTTCTTTGGCCTGTGACTGTGTGTGGTGCCTGGTGCCCGGTTGGCAGATCCAATGTGAAAAGACCTGAAGCAACGTCATATTCACAAGACCTATGTAAATATGTATATGCATGGGTTTTGGTTTATTGTGCCTTTGGGCAACATAGATCTCTGGGCTTTAGCTGCTTGGCACGTGTTTTGTTCTTAGTCCTGTTCACAGACTGCTGCTGCAGGCTAGGCGTGACTAGGGCAGAGCATGCCCCCAGCATCACACCTGCGACGGAGAAGGCGCAGGATATTGCAGGGGATGGTGACCAAGTGAAAGGTGAAGCATGCCATAGCTCTTGGTCTTCATCAGCTGCGGCTTCTGAAGCTCTGCACCAGGCAAGATGTGTAGGTGGAAAAAAAGGCTGGAATTAGGATGTGTTTTTGGATGCATTACATCTTGAAGCACTTCCACACCTGGAGGCCAAAGAAGAGGAACCAAACCAAAACAGCAAGCGGCTGAAAATCATGACGGCAGTCTGCCAGGAGAGTGCAGAACCAGAGGCTTCAACAAGCAACTGCCGCTATTCCCGCGGTTCAGATAACAACCAGCTTTCACACAACTCACCTGCTGCCGGTACGGCACAGTGCGCGCCTGCCAACAGAACTTCCAACTGCCGAACTTGGTACCCTGTAGCCAGCAGGAAGAGGAGATGGATGGCTTCCTGGAGCAGCACGCCTATAGCAGTTGATTCAGACAGTGGTGGCGAAGCAGCCACACCAAAGCCCAAAAAAGCGGCAACACTTCCAAGTTCCAGTGAGAAGCATAGATGTCAGAGAACAGAGAGCCATGGCATTGACCACAACAAAACTTTCCAGCGCTTGCACCAAGCAAACAAAGACATCATGGAGAGGGGACATTGGCGAAAGTTTCTTCAGGCTTTAGACAACGGGCAGTGCTCTTGGTTGACCTGCAGGTCATGCTTGCAACTATGGGAGACGGCGGTCAATAGAAGCACTCCAGCAATTGCTATGGAGTCTATGGAGGACCGAGAATTGTTATTTTTGCCAAACCTACTTGCTTTGCTATTTGTTTTGCACATTGGTCATTCTGAATATTGTAAGGCAGCGAGCCATTTTCCCACTTTTTCCCCGGCATTTCCAATTGCAATTGTTGTTTAGCCACCACCCAGCATGTTTCCCGACGCTGTGTGTGAGAGAGCTTGCTTTGTTCCTGGAGGTCTCTCATGAGCAGCCAGACGCAGCTGTTGCACCCCATGTACCTCACACACCACCCCAAAGAAAACGGGGCCGACCTGGTGCCCAAGAGGTCTTGCTTGAGACAGCCGATTGGCTGCAAGAGCACAGGTCAGAGATTTATGAGAAGCAGCCCGGCAACCAGAAGTTACGCTACTTTTGTAAGATTTGCCAAGTGAGTATTTGTTTCCATCGGCGGCACTCTTTGAAATGTGTCTTGGACCACGAGAAGTCAGCAAAGCACAGCAGACAGCAGGGAGAGGTTGACACACTCGTTTCCAATGACTACAAAAAGAGCGCAGGGCGCTGTAGTGGCATTATGCTGAACGCGGTTGGCCACCCCCTTTTCAACATTTGCCAGTCTGTTCAAATTTGGATGGAGGCAGGCCAACCACAGATCAAAACTCTTGAGGGTGAAAGCCCTCAGTTGCTGGATTTGCTGGCCTTTCAAGCAGATGTGGCTGGAAATGTTTGTGCGCGCAGCCCCCAGTGCACCAGCCAGGTTGAACAAGAAGGTCTTTGCCATCCATGTCACGCAGCTGTTCACAAGAAGCGTTTGCCCCAACTCCTGGATGAATGGGCTTACAAAATTGACATGGCACGTGTAGCCTTCCTCCGATTCCATCACCCTGCAGAAGCCTCGAGGCTGGAGGCTTTGCTCAGTGAGCGAGGCTACCTGGCACGCGGAGTTGCTGCGGATATGCAGGAACTCCTGAAACTGGACCTGAAAGCATTGTCCCACCGAGTGAATGAGAAGTTCCTTTCTGTACCAAAACTACGTCGCAGTGTTCAGCTACAGCATTTTATGGACCATATTTTGGTGCCGACTCATCTTTATTTCAACGATGCGAGCGCTGCTACAGTGCACTCCGCCTTCATCAGCCAGTTCGCTTCACAGGTAGCTAGTGGTGCAGTACGGGAAAGCGATTTGAGCCTGGCCTGCGCTGTAGCCAGAGGAAAGCTCAGAGAAGACGCCGTGGTACACGGCTTGTTTCAAGCATTCTTTGCAATGGTTGAAAAGAAGGAAAGGGGTCTTCAGCGCCTTTGTTCTTCCAAGGCCCTTAAAGAAGAGACCATTGTAGACATGCTGGGCATTCTTGGGAAGCACAAAGAAGTGCGCCATCTCTTCCACAAGTTTGGGGTGTCATGGCGCGCCCCTCCACAAGTACCTCTCCAGAATGAAAGGTTGCCCGATTTTTTCTGTGCTGTGCGAGATCCTGAGATTCTGAAGAGGAATGCGCAGCTGTGCTTAGGCATGCTGGGTTGTTTTGGCACACAATGTGGGGTCATCTTGATGGATGAAACCGTTTACAGGAGTACCTGGGAGCTGATAGGGTTGCGGTGCAATGATGGCATCATTGGTGGGCCCTGGTCCAATGATCCAACGAAAGACGCTTTTTGAGTTCAGTATGTGGTTTTGATGATTTTTGTTGAACCCTATAGCTGGATTTGTTCCTGGGATTAGTTCTTGCTTTGACAACTTAAATTTAGTAGCTTTCGCAACGATATGTATTGAGCTAGGGGATGCTAGGGGATTGTGGGTTTGGGCTGTTTTAGGTTTTGGTTTGTGCAGTATTACATGCATCCGCCATGCAAGTGCCCCACCAAAGCTATTTCAAAGTCAAATCTGTAAGATGTTCAATTTCCTTTTGCTAAGGCTGGTGTTGTTTCTTAGTCGGGTGAGTTCTATTATGTTCTATTGGCATCTTGACCAGGATAGATCATACCTGAACCCCGAAGAAGTGTGCTGGAGTGAGCTGTCGGACGATGATGCAGCCACGCTGGTCCTCTCTTTTTGTTTGACTTCCTCAATCAGCAACCGCTGTGTCTTTGACATATGTATGGTACCACAACCTCGTGAGAAAGGAACATCAAATGAGTCAAATGGGAAGAAGATTCTCGCACTTGCAGGTGCAGTGCAGCTGGCTGTAGCTCAAGCAAACTCGGGAGTACCAGCTGGAGGCATGGCATACGACAATGCTACTTCAAATGGCTTGCTGAACTCGACCATATTGGGCCTGGTCGAGCCTGATGCTGACCTGCCATTCTGGCGGGAATGTGAGGCGCAGCCACTGGGCTTGCATTTTTGCTTCCCTTACCAGAAACTGATTTTCAGGGGCGCCTACCACGTCAAAGGAATGAATGGTGGCTACCATGTGGTGAAGCGGCTTACATGCCACGCCCAGAGTGGAGCCAGAACCATTTCCTGGGGCCAGACATTTTGCGACCTCAGCAACAGCTTGGTTGGCGGGTTGCCCCAAAAGGCTTTTTCTGTTGCTGATCCTCAAGATGACAAAGAATCTCAATACAGATTGTGCCCGCGCTTCTACAAGGGGCATTGGGACAGCATCGGAACTCGGGTGACAGCCTTCTTGGTCGCATTGGTGATGAGCGGTACCATTTCCTCTTGGGCTTACAGCTGCAAGGACCGAGCAGGTGCACATGTCAGGTTTTGGCATGCTTTCGCATTTGTTTCATTCAGTGTATTGTGATAGGAGCACATGCATATCACAGCATGTTGTGCATTGCAAAGTCAAATTGTGCATGGTGCTCTGTAGAGGGGGGCTCTCTGGCTATTTTTTTGCTTTGTGAAAGAATTGTCCAAAAGCGAGGCAATCTGTGGCTGGCTTACTTCTTGATCCTTTTGCAGGTGGAGCGATGCACTCGGCTGTGGGGGTCAGAGTGGGAAGCGCATTGGTGGCCACTGACTACCACCCGCAACACCTTGGCACTCATCGGGCATGCCATCACTGGGCTTGCAGAGGATTCATCCCGGCGCCAGGAGATTGGCATCGAGCAACATTTTTCAAGGGTCAAGTCAGCCTGCAGAGGGCAGCCCTCCTTGAAAGACGGTATCTATGGCACCGTGCGGACTCATTTGCGCCAGGCTGCATCTTTGACGAAGGGCGTTACGCCCAAAGTCCCGTCCGCCAAGGGCGTTTCGCCCTCCTCTTCAGGAGATGGTGCAGAAGTCCACGAGTCAATTGCTCTGGCAGAACTTCGCAGTCTTGCAGACAGAAGTCTCAAATTAGCATGCTTATTCCAGAGGTTTCTTGATCCAGGAGCAGAAGCCTTGGATGTCGCAGGCCTGAAGAGCTGGTGGAAGGCCAGTGGTTGCCAGCTTCTCACAAAAACCAGTGAGTTTGAGGACGGTGAGTTTGACGACGGCTGCAGCAGCGAGGAGGAAGTGCAGGAAGCCAGCATCTCCAAGCCACGCGGGCTTGCCTGTTTTTATGGGCATGATAGTTGTTTTTCGAGGCTGTTCCCTTAAAAAGTAGCATAGGTAGGTTGCAGACTGTGGCTCCTTGTTTGTTGCATTGGATATATGGGTGCTGATTGAAACCCCTCGCATAAAGCATCGATTTGGGGCGGTCAGGCTGTTTGGACACCTAGACTTTATACTTGTTTTTGTGACGTAGGCGCAAGGAAGTGCCAGCGCAAGCGTTTGTAATTGTTGTACTCACCAAACCCGGTCTCAGCTTCAGGTTCTGGGCTTAACACAAAACCTGGTCCGGAACAAGTCCAAAACAAACAGCGAGGGCACCTTCTGGCACATTTTAAAATCATTTTAAGATCCTCCTTGCCTTTAACGTTTCCTTCAAAATCTTGCTTGCTTTCTTTGCTCTCTCTTTCTCTCCCTGTCCTTTCCCCACCAACCATTTCTCTGGTAAGGAGAGGTAAGAATAATAAGAGATTGAGCCTGGGACTCCCGCATGCTGAGCAAGTGTTATGCCACTACACCATTTGCCAGTTAGGGACATCTTGAAACAGAGCGCTATATGGCCTAATGGATAACGCGCCTCCCTCCTTGAGCCCTGCCCTTGCAAGCTGGCCAGTGGCCTTTGCTGTCTCCCTTTCTCTTCCTCTTGCCCATCCAGCTTGCTTTCCTTCCTTGGTTTCTTTCCATCTTCTTTTCCTTTCACTTGCGACATCTTGCGACAATGCTTTCATGTTGTCTTGAGCCAACTTCACTAGTGTCATTTAAACTCAACAATGTTGGAAAATAGTGAAAATTGGAGTAGGCGCAAGGAAGCGCAAGGGCGAGCGCGCGGCAGGTTCCACATAACGGCCAGCAAGTAGGTTTTGATCAGCCTCCATTTATCTCGCTATATCTTGCTTCAAAGATCCTAGGTCAGACTGTGGTGTAGCTGGAGACGTGGCCGTTGGCAAGGCTGCTGAGAAGGACATGGCAGCAGAAATTCTCCAGCGCTGCGAGGGAAGATTGCGGGGGGAAGCCCAATTGCAGCAGGCGGCTGAGGCTGAAGGTGAAGAGCTTCCAGAACAGTCTTGGTTTGGATGTGAGGCTGAGGAGCCTGGCGAGTGCCTTACATCCTGCTTTGCGGCGTTGCGTGGCCTTTCCCAGCACCAGCCTCTATCTGAGCGAAACTGCTTGAAGGCTTTGCACAGCATCTCCACCACCATGGACAATTTCATTCTGGGATCCCAGCTCGCTTCGGGCATTTTGTCGCGTGCCCAACTCACCCGCGAGGCCCCTGCAGGAAACCGACACAATCTTCTTCAACATCAGCTTTCCCTGGCCAGACAAGCAGCTCAAATGGCCGGAGGCAAACGCACATCGAGGTTCAGTGCGTGGCAGCAGGCTACTGCCAAAGTGGCTGGGCAGGAACGAGGAATTTTGGTTGAGCTTGTGTTTGCGGACGTTCGTGGGCATTTGCGTTGCGCTTCTAGATATTTTTCGAATCTTGCAAGACATTCTGTTAGTCAGTGTTAGTCAGGTGCGTGCCAAGCTTGAGGAACAGCGTTTGCAGAGTCACCAGCAGGCCTTGTCTGCGCCCATCACATTTTTTCCCAGAGGTAAGAGCAGCCAGGTGATCATCTACTGCTGCAAGACAGGCCTGTCGGTGAACATCGGTTTGGTCTTGTCCGTGTATCGCGGCGCAGTGCACAGAAAGAAAGAGGATCAAAGCTTAAGGAGGCTTCGAGCTTCGAAGGCCATGGCTACCGGAACCCCTGCGCAACATGTCAAGAAACTGCGTGTCTTGAGGTTGGAAGCTGACAAACGCGGGCCGCGCTGCTGGTCTGGGACGAGCTTCAGTCAGATCGCCCTCATCGACCCACTTGAGAGCTTCATTTTCGTAGCTGAAAACCCAAAAGTCGCAGAGGACCCTTTCCATGTGGTTGTTCAGCTATCGGAGGAAGCTTTCCGGCAAATCGGAGAGATTTCAAGCTCCAAGGCGCCATGGCAGTTCTTCAAGGAACTCCAGCACGAAGACACCAGGGCGGTACGCCCAAGGCCAGGAGAGGCCAGCAGTACACCCATCCAATTGTTTGCAGCTGAAGATTTGCAAATGAACCAAAAGGGTAAAGACAACGCCAAGGCATACATGACACAGCTTCCTGCCATGTTTGCGTCCCTGAAAGCACCTCTCTTGGACAAGCACGGGTGCTTGCCATTCAACGCCAAGCATGGCCTCAAAAAGAAGATTAGCTGGGAAGAAGTTGTTCTCAGAGCTCCACAGGCCCTTCAGACCGCCTTCGCCAGCAATGGAAAGGCCCAGATTGGTGAGAACGTTCTCCAGCAGCTACAAAAGATGACGCCCAAACCAGGCCAGCCAGGAACGTCTTGTTCTATCTTGTTGTGGGTCTGTTTGTACGTATTCATACATAAGCAATACTTGGGAGGCAGAGTTTGTGCACACATTCAAGATTGCATGGTTCTCATGAAAGATCATGAAAGATGTTTCTTCACTTGCTCCTGCTGATTAAAGATTGCCCCGGATGTGTTTTCCTATCTTTTCTCGCTCATTTTTGTGCGAGATCAAAGCTGGCTAAATGTGGACAAATAGAAAACAAGCATGGGCCAGCAAGCTTGCGCCAACCTGCACCGCTGCAGGAGGAGAGCAAGCTGCCAAAAAGGAGGTGCAGGCTTTTGTGGCATTGCTCGACAATTTGACGACTCCTTGTGTTCGTGTGGGGTAGATGGGGTAGTTTGGCGTTACGCCGACAGCTGATTTCACCTCGCAGCCTGACGCTGCGCTGGGGGAACAGCAAGTGACAGCTGCGAATCGTGGAAAAAGTTTGCAGCTTATCGCGCAGATGTGTTGCGTTTTTAGGCTTCCATGTCAACATGTTCCAACCCTACTATACTATATATTTATGCACGATCAGTCTTGAATTCTGGCCTCGTTGGATGGCCATAAAAAAGAAATGAATGAGTGAATAAAACAATAAATAAATACACCAGCACCGACCCCAAACAGCATTTGTTAAGGCTGTTTGCTTCCAACAGCCATGGCATACAGAAACAAAACCATGACATTGCACTTTGAAAAGGCACGGAAGTTCGGCCCCAAAAATCTGGTGTCTTCTAATGTGGGAATGCTATTTTTTGACCAACAAGAAGCGAGACAAAAGGAGACAGAAGGGAAGCAAGGCGGACACAGTGACCAACAAGAAGGTAAACAAGAAGGGAGACAAAGGGAGGCAAGGCGGACACAGTGACCCATGAGAAGCGAAACAAGCAAGGAGAGAACGGGAGAGAGAGGGAGACAAGGCGGACGCAATGACCAACAAGAAGGGAGAGAGAAGGGAGACAAGGCGGACACAGTGACCAACAAAAAAAGAGACAAGAAGTGAAACAGAAGGAAAGCAAGAAGGGAGACAAGACCGGAGACAAAGGGAGACACTGGGAACACAGTGACCAACAAGAAGAGAGACAAGAAGGGAGACAAAAAGAAACAGAGGGAAACAAGGGAGAGAAGACCGGAGACAAAAGTGAGACAGAAGGGAGACAAGGCGGACAAAGGCAGACAAAGCAAAAGCATGTCAGCCCAGCATCAAGACACGCCATGGGAGACAAAGCAACCCCATCGCAGCCCAGTGTCCACAAACACAACGGAAGACTAAGGGCGGCAAAGGGAAACAAAAAAAGTCCTAGTCTCAGCCCAGCATCCAGACATACCATGGGAGACAAAGGGAGACAAGGGGAGAAGGGGAGACAAAGCAACATCATCTCAGCCCAGCATCCAAACATACCATGGGAGACAATGGGAGACAAGGGGAAACAAGGGGGGACAAAGGGAGACAAGCGGGGATAGGGGGAGAAAATCATCTTGGCCCAGCATCGTTCCTATGCAAGAATTCAGAACTCCTCACAGCAAAGCTGTTTGGGGAATAAATAAAAAAATACATATATATATATATATATTTAAATATAGTGTTATATGTGCGAAGCGGACGGTCCTTCGACCAGGAACCGACATTAAAGGACTCAGTCAGTTAGTTGCCCTGGACCTTGGCTGCTTTGCCTTTTTGCCTTTTTGATCTGACCCTGCAACTCGCAGGATCTTGACGGGAGGCTAAAGGAGACCGGCGAAGTGCGGCCTTTGGACATTAAATTCCAGTTGCAGAGCGGGGCTGAGATAGGGTGCGTTGCGTGTTGGGCTGGTGAGTTTAGTTCCTGAACCTCCGACAGAGACAGGGATTACTCTGGAACAAGTGGGACCGTCCTTACATGAATGTCACAATCAGAAACCGTTCCGCTCGAGCCAAGTACTTCTGGGAGGCTGGATCAGGCCATTGTTCCCACAAATTTGTTTCATGATATTTCGTTTTAACATGTAAAACATGTTTCTTTTTTTCACATGTAAACCAATTATGATATTCTCTTGTTTTCTTAGACTCGTTTCGTCTCATCATGCAAAAGCACCCCGTCCGACGACTTCGGCACCCAGGAAGAAACTCCAGATGTTGGGCATCTCACTGAAACGACACGAGCATCTCAACCAGGCGCAGCGGTCTCCCACGAGCTTAATGCTCCAAGAGCTCTTATGGTTCAAGACCCAATTTCAAGTTAACGTAAAATTACATTTGGGACCCAGGCCTAAAGGCTCCAATCCAGAGACGAAGCGCACCTCCAGCTCCAATATTCCAGGACTTCAGTGTCCTAAGGCTGTCCTTGTAAATACGTTTCAAGGCTTTATTTCAAGCTACTATAAAATTTCATACGAGACCGAGGCCTGAAGGCTTTAGTTCAGAGACAGAGTGCACCTCCAGCTCCAATGTCCCAACACTAATGTCCCAGGATTGTATTCCCTCTAGTCCTTCTTCATTGGGGCACATTCCTAATACTCAATATGTCAGCACTTCTTAGCTTGTTACAGACCCAGCCCCAGATGTCACAAAACTCTATTTCAGATTGTAATGTAAAAACACACTCGAGACTGAGGTCTAAAGGCACGGCAGGCTTGTGGTGACGGGATTGGCCTTAGATCTCCAGATCGCAATCAACACCAGGTTCCAACACCAGGTTCCAGCTCACAGATCCCAATTTCCCAGGACTTTCTTGCTTATCACGTGCAACCTTATCACAGGATCCACTGGGTCATACTCAGGGCCACAAATCCTGCAAGTCGTCCAAGAGCCCTTTTGCCTTTTTGATCTGACCCTGCAACTCGCAGGATCTTGACGGGAGGCTAAAAGAGACCGGCGAAGTATGCAGCGATGAGAAGATGCACGCGGCTAGCCTCGCTCGGTAGGATCACAAGATCATACATTTTACCAGGGGCCCCCACAACACAAAGGTGTTCATACAGTTCATACCATGAGAAAAACCTATGTTTTTCATTGTTTTTAGGGCTCCTGGTAGGGCATGGCTTTAGTGGCTAGGGCTTTTTCAGACAATTCAGTGGAGAAAAATGGAATGCGGTGTGTTCACAGGTTCAAGGACCCCCCCCCCCCCCAATCAGGTGGTGATGTCAAGAGAGATATGAAGATATGATGTAGCGTTCAGTGAAGGAACTGGCTTCAAGATGCTTCAAGAATGTCATTCCGACGGCTATGTCATTTCAGCACTTGAAGAAA
>JBAHVQ010038585.1:0-29812 GCA_036872915.1 Nanipora kamurai | reverse complement strand
GGGCTGGGTGAGCATTGGTTTTCCTTGGTGTTCTAGGAAAACCTAAAGGTTTCTAGGCTACTTTTCTAGGACTTTCCTGCTCCAGCCATCAAGGGCTTCTATAAAATCAGGTTTCCAGGTACAAAAGAGGAGAGGGCTGGGTGAGCATTGGTTTTCCTTGGTGGTCTGGGAAACCTTAAGGTTTCCAGGCTCCAGCCTCTATAAAATCAGGTTTCCAGGTAAAAAAGAGTAGAGGGCTGGGTGAGTACTGGTTTTCCCTGGTGGTCTAGGAAAACCTTGAGGTTTCTAGGCTACTTTTCTAGGACTTTCCTGGCCCCAGGGCCCCTATAAAATCAAGTTTCCAGGTACAAAAGAGGAGAGGGCTGGGTGAGTATTGGTTTTCCCTGGTGGTCTGGGAAAACCTAAAGCTTTCTAGGACTTTCCTGGCCCCAGCCATCAAGGGCCTCTATAAAATCAGGTTTCCAGGTACAAAAGAGGAGAGGTCTGGGTGAGTACTGGTTTTCCCTGGTGGTCTGTGAAAATCTGAAAGTTTCCAGGCTACTTTTCTAGGACTTTCCTCCTAGGCTACTTTTTTAGGACTTTCCTGGCTCCAGCCATCAAGGGCCTCTATAACATCAGGTTTCCAGGTACAAAAGAGGAGAGGTCTGGGTGAGTACTGGTTTTCCCTGGTGGTCTAGGAAAACCTAGAGGTTTCTAGGCTACTTTTCTAAGACTTTCCTGGCTCCAGCCTGTATAAAATCAAATTTGCAGGTCAAAAGAGCAGTGAGTTGGGTGAGCATTGGTTTTCCCTGGTGGTCTAGGAAAACCTTTTGAGGTTTCCAGGATATTCCAGGATACTTTGCTAGGAATTTACTGGCTCCAGCCACCAAAAAAAGGCTCTATAAAATCTGGTTTCCAGGTACAAAAGTGGAACTAAGAAGCCCCCTTCCCAGAAGTCTCCCGCCTGGTAGCGCTTCTCGAGGCTCTAGTGGAATCGGGGCTGGCAAAGGCAAAGGTGTCTTTTGCTGCTCAGGGACAGGCTCAACCTTTACCGAAACATTAGCCTCATTAGTCTTTGCTTCTTGAGTAGCAACATCAGATTGATCCGTAGCTCTAGACGACCCCAACTTCACCTGGTCGTCTTGCTTCACTTCTGTTTTCAAAGACCAGTGTTGATCTCGTGCGATTTGGTCAAGAACCGTTTCAAACATAGGGTCTGTGTGAGTAAATTACTAGATGGCACATTTATTGGCGACTTCTGCTTTGGCTTTGGCGCACTGACTAGCAAGTCATGTCAAAACCCTAGATGCAAAACAAAGCCCCCAACCAGAGGAACAGAAAATTAATCTGAGAGGCATTGCTTTTCACTGGATCCCGTGCAGGAGACGGGGCAGTGACTGAATTCTTGGAAGTTGACGGTGGGTCTTGGAATGGTGTCGCAAGGCATGCTTCCTTGCGTGGCGAATTCTGTGAGCTGGTAATTGGTGTAGTTGAGTGAGTTTGCGGCTGAGAAAGCTTCGCAAAATCAGCTGATGGAGATCTAGCTGCTTCTTCACACAGTCGGGTTTGAAGCATCTCTGCACAAAACATCAAACATGTTGAAATCTTCCACTGGTGCTCAATTAAGCACCTGTCCGTCACACGTTGAATGTTCACAGGTCCCCATTGTTTATAAAAATCAAGAAGTTTTTCAGTTCTAAAATCATCCACTATAAAATCAGCAAACAACGAACATTTGGGAACAAAGGCAACTCTCTGTGGAGCTTCTAGCCTCCTCATCTGCACGGGCTTCACCAGAAGAAGCGGCTGCTGCTGCTGCTGCTTCAGGTTCCACTTGCTGCAACGGATCCTGCCACGGCGTTTTCGGGAAAGAAACAACCTATACTGCAAAAGCTCTTATAATTACTATATACTGTATATATAATTGCTATAAACTGCATAATGTATACTATTAATATATCAATTATCTTCAATCCTGATCTTGAAAGGTTGCAAAATGCTACCAGTGGCCTCCTCTTCCAGTGCTTGAGGACACTCACCAGGCGGGGCTGCCACGGGAGCCTGGGCAGATTTCTAGAGCCACTTTAAAATCAAGAACCTGAGTGTGTTGAGCAACCAGATTCACTATAAAATCACAAAAAGAACACCTACATCATCCTACATCAACATAATGCTCAGTTCAACTCCCTTTTCATTCCCGTTCTTAGGTTCTTATATGGCTCCAACCCTGATCTTAAAAGGTTGCCCCTACTGTAAGGCCTATTGATGCCTATTGGCATAGAAAACTGCTACCAGGCGCCTCCTCTTCCTCCTTCTTGTCATCCAATGCATCAGAACGGTCACCAGGAAGGGCTGCCATGGGGGCCTGGAAAATGAGCCGCGTCATTGGCTAAATCAGTATGCAAACACAACCCGACATATTTGCATCAAACATCATACAACTGCCCATCACATGTGGTTTTTCGTACAGTTCTTCAAGAAGTTGTTCTATGGTGTCCTGTTCTAAAATCATCCACTATAAAATCAGCAAACAACGAACATTTGGGAACAAAGGCAACTCTCTGTGAAGCTTCTAGCCTCCTCATCTGCACGGGCTTCACCAGAAGAAGCGGCTGCAGCTGCTGCTTCAGGTTCCACTTGCTGCAACGGATCCTGCCACGGCGTTTTCGGGAAAGAAAGAACCTATACTTCGAAAGCTCATACTGCATAAATCTGCATAATGTATACTATTATCTAATGTAACAATTTATAACATAGAGATAAAACGCATCATAGTGCTATATTCTCATGGCTTCAATTATCTTCAATCCTGATCTTGAAAGGTTGCAAAATGCTACCAGTGGCCTCCTCTTCCAGTGCTTGAGGATACTCACCAGGCGGGGCTGCCACGGGAGCCTGGGCAGATTTCTAGAACCACTTTAAAATCAAGAACCTGAGTGTTTTGAGCAACCAGATTCACTATAAAATCAAAAAGAACACCTACATCATCCTACATCAACATAATGCTCCGTTCATCTCTCTTTTCATTCCTGTTCTTAGGTTTTTATATGGCTTCAACCCTGATCTTCAAAGGTTGCCCCTACTGTAAGGCATATTGATGCCTATTGGCATAGTAAACTGCTACCAGGCGCCTCCTCTTCCTCCTTCTTATCATCCAATGCATCAGAACGGTCACCAGGAAGGGCTGCCATGGGGGCCTGGAAAAATGAGCCGCGTCATTGGCTAATCAGTATGCAAACACAACCCAACATATTTGCATCAAACATCATACAACTGTCCATCACATGTGTTTTTTCCTACAGGAAACCCAGAAGTTGTTCTATGTTGTTCCGCTCTAAAATCATCGAAAATCATCTACTATAAAATCAGCAAACAACGAACATTGAACAAAGGTAACTCTCTGTGGAGCTTCTAGCCTCCTCATCTGCACGGGCTTCACCAGAAGAAGCGGCTGCTGCTGCTGCTTCAGGTTCCACTTGCGGCATCGGATCCTGCCACGGCGTTTTTGGGAAAGAAAGAACGCATACTTCAAAAATATATATGATTACAGTAAATATATATATATATGACATAGTATACTACATAGGTCTAGATCATGTATATTAATATAACATATAACATATAACATACAACATATATACATAATTATATATAATGCATATATATATATGCATATAAATGCATCGTGCTATATCATAGTGATACTCATAGTGCTCTATTCTCATGGCTTCAATATCTTCAATCCAGGGGCCTCCTCTTTCTGCGATTGAGGACACTCAGCAGGCGGGGCTGCCACGGGAGCCTGGGCAGATTTCTAGAGCCACTTTAAAGTCAAGAACCTGAGTGTTTTGAGCAACCAGATTCACTATAAAATCAAAAAAGACACCTACATCATCCTACATCAACATAATATAACAACACAATGCTCTTTTCATTTCTTTTCTTTTGGCTCCAACCCTGATCCTGAAAGGTTGCCCCTGAGGCCTATGAAATAGTATAGATATGGTAAACTGCCATCAGGCGCCTTCTCTTCCTCCTTTTTGTCATCCTATGCTTGAGGACACTCACCAGGTGGGGCTGCCACGGAAGCCTGGGCAGATTTCTAAAGCCACTTTAAAGTCAAGAACCTGAATGTTTTGAGCAACCAGATTCACTATAGAATCAAGAAAACATGAAAAGAGCTCAAGCATAGTAGAGTGAGGAAGATAATTTGCAGATATTTGCAGTAATGAAAAAGAAAACATAAAAACATACAAATACAAAGCATTACAAAGCAGTGTAGCAAGCATTTGTGGTTCTAAGCGGCCAAACAAAAGATCTCAGATTCTACAAGAATCTACAAGATCTCTACGAAAATGCTGTGACAGTATGTGGCTTCAATCCTATACCCGAAATGTCCCAACGGTGCTATTACTACTCAGGGACATCGGCATTCTCATCCTTCTTCTTGTCATCCAAGGATGTCTCACCCTCAGCAACATGCTTCCACGGTAACCTGGGAAGAACGAACTGCATCCCAACCAGTACCCCAACCAGCCCAAATCAGTCTGGAGCCTGGACCATCTGGACATGCTATAAGTTTGCGTAATAGTAACAGTATGTATATTGGTCTTGTATGCTGCCTGGCAAAATGACCACAAGAGAATACAAAAGTTATATAACTGGGTTGGCCTTTGGGCCTTGCCGAAAAATGTTTTCTCATTTGGCCATTTGGGGGTTTGGTGCATATAAACTTACTGTAGTCCAGACAGAAGTTAAGCACACCTTTTTACTCAACAACGCGAAAGGTCAGCGGTCAGCAGAAGCACCTGGCCAACAAAGGTTTAAAGTTTAAAGCAAAGAAGAGCAAAGCAAGAAACAAAGCGAAGGAAGAAAGTGGAAGGCGGCAACAGCACTCTTTTGGACAGTCAAACGGCGGTGACGTTTGGGGCCCATATGGGACCTTCCCAACTGTGAGGCTGAGGCTCTTGTGAAAATGGACTTGATGTGGTCAGGCCTTGGCCGTATGCCAGCCTTTGGCTGGTCAGGCTGGTCAGACAAAGTTGAGCCTGAGCCATTGGTGGCCTTTGAAACTTTGCTAAACACGGCGCCATCCCTGTTGTCAATCCTTCGCACTTTCCGAAGAAAACCACAAACATCACTTAAGCCATTGATGTGCCAGTAGTCAGGCTTGGACAGGTCAGGCTTGGAATGGTCTTCATCCTCCACTGTCCACTTGCCAGACTTGTCAGCCCGGGCCAACTTATGAAAGCTGGCTGCCAAATCTGGATAGACAGTCCTGAACCTCTTTGTCAACGTGAGCCTGGCTATCGTCAAGCCGAGCGACTTCTGAAACATCATGACATCAGGGAAATGTGGCCGTCTAAGATCGAGTTCCCTCCACTTGTTGGACTGAACCACTGCACAGCCAAGCGCAACCACGAGCAACGCTAACTGGACAGTGCCTCTCTTTGGAGGCGCATCAGACGCAAACAGAACGTCAGACCTCATGTTCTTGACCACGACATAGTCAACCCTGTTGTCAAACACAGCGTCATTGCAGCCCCAGGCCATCACAACAACAGACCCCCTTGGCTTGTCTTGCGACACATCAGACAAGGGGACATCGGCCACATTGACAACCACATTCCACTGTCTCTGGGCTTCCAAACACACCTGACCAGGCTTGAAAACGCCCCCAGGCCTCATGTTAGTCAGTGAATGCGTGCGGAATGCCGACCTGTTGACAGTCCACTGGTTTTTGGTGTAACTTCTGAACTTCTGCAGGCCATCATTCTTGTCAGGCTGGTGTTGTCCACGTAGTCGCGGAAAGAGGTCACCAAGCTTCTTGCCTGCCACTGTGTTTGCCTGGTCGGACCGGTCAGACCGGTCAAGCATGCGTTTGATGGACTGTCTTCGGGCATTGACGACAGACACTTCACTTCCAGGCTTCTCGGGCCTCTTCACGCCAGCGTCAGACCTCTGCTTGTATAAAGCAAACCGTCTTCCATGGTGCCTGAGCCAAAGACCTGCCCAATCCCTTGAAAGGTCAGTCAAGCCATGAGCTGCTTGAGTGAGGCCACTCTTCTCATCAGTTTTGTTCCTGATGCAAATTTCATCCACCTTCTGTGGGCCACCCAACACAACCAATAGCATCTCGTCCATGGTCAAGCCAGAGTCCAACATTGGCCCACAGTGCTTCTCCAACAAGGACTTGGTCAAGCTCAGGCTTTGTTCAACTGCAACCGTAGTTTGCTCTATGGAACAATACCACGCTATCAAGGGTGTGACAAACCTCAGCTCATGCAAGTTGCCAAGTTTGGTGCCCCACCAAGTCTTGTTGTCAATCTCGTCAGTCTCAGTCGTTGTCCTGCAGGGGTTCATAATGTGACTGTGGAAAGCATTGGCTCAAAATGACTGTCTTTGGTGAGCCTGAACTAAACATCAAATCAGTGTGACCCTAGCGCAAGATTCAACTAACTGAAGCGGTTGACAGGACCGGTCCCTCCTCTTGGCATAGACAAGCCTCAGGGCACATGCGCTGAACTCTTCTCCCAGCTTAGCGTCGTCGCCAGGGTTGGACAAGGTGCGAGTCCCCTGAAATGACCTGGCCAAAGCAATGGCGCGGCATCTTAGGTCAGTGTCAATCTTGGCTGCTGCATTCATGTCAGTCCGCTGCAAGGCCACCATCTTCTCCCACCGCTTCAAATCAAAACATGCAAAGTTGAGGTGAGTGCCTCTGTCCGGAAACTCTGCAGTAAGTCTATCCTAAGTTGACCAAATTCAGTACTTCAGTTGAGTGAACAATGTATTTTAATGTTTAACTTACACCAACTGACTACAAAATCTAGGACACTGCGGAGGCTCCAAACTTGCCTCAGCAATACTCCTCATGGATGTCATAGCTCTCTTGATGTCATCCGCCCCTGTTGGGCTCCAGAGAGTGAACAATCTGCTGCCAACAATGAGTGGTGGCGTTTCTTTGGCAACCTTTATGGCCATAGCGGTGTATGACCTGAAGTCTCAGCACAATCAAAATGACCAGGAACGAACATCCCAACAGCTACCTGAACTGGTTTCTCTGCTTCATGGCTTCCTCGACTCAAGTCTTAGTCCTAAGTGTCTTTTGACTTAAACCTGTCGGTGTGAAAGCAATCTGATCATCAAAAAGCGGTCTTTATGATGATAAACAAAGGGCTGGTTCTGGTCTTCATCAGGCTGGTCAGGCTGGACCAGAATCCCACCATCAATGTACAGCTTGCTCACCCTGGACTTGTAATCGTCAAGGTGGTCTTTGGCCAGCGCTATGTCAGACAACCGCTGTGCCTCAAATATTTTGACAAGGCGCCCCGCGTCATCCCCCCAATCTGCCATAAGGCCAGCTATGGCTGCGTGGTGAGGGGTCATGCGTTCAAGCATCGACAGTGCTCGATCTCGTTCTTTGCCTGTCAGACGTAAGTCAGCCGCGCGGAGTGACAGGAGTAAGGCAATGGAGGACTGCAAAAACACATACCTGCGCTGCGGGACAACTGTGGATTCCCACCTGTGTGCTGCAAAAGACATATGCCGGAGAACAGTTGTCAAACCTGTACTGGATTGCGGCCCGAAGCCGTTCTCAAGCGTGGCATTCCTTGGATCCATCACCATGCCAAGTGGTGATGTGGGCAGAGTTAAATGAACACTCTCAGATGTGTATTGCACAACGACTCGTCAGTCAAAAGCCCGAAACAGGTGCCAAGCTTTAACTAAAACTTAAAAATTGCTGCGACACAAACAAGCCACTGGGCAGCAACCAGGGTATACCGCAACTTTTGCGAATACTGTATAGACGGAACAAGACTATGTTTCGAGTCAAACACCTGAAGTTGGGTTGGGGCAGCCAACAATCACAGAAGGACCACCCACCCCAAAAGGACAACAACCAATCATTAATCAATAAAAGGTTCAGCCTAATGACGAGCTCCAAGAAACGTCAGACCACCATCCAGCAAAGTCAGTCTCCACTTGGCATGGCGTCATGCAAGCAATTCTGATGGTGTGAACCGGATCCTTGATGCACAGGCTGACCTTCCCGAACCCGACTGTCAGATAGGCGCGGGCCTTCGTCATTGGCCTCGCTCCATCTGTCACAATGGTGTGAACTTTTGGCAATATTGAGTCATACCTGACTGGCCGGCAAACAACATTTAGAGACCCGCAACAGCCTGGTACACTTATGTGGTACACAAACACATCAGGAACACCAAATTAAAAAAGCTGATGAGTCAGTCGACTGGGTTGCAATGTTGCGTCAAACACGCCATCAAGGCTTGTGCACACTGCCGCCAGTAGCCCTGCAATGCTCTGGCAAACCTTTATGGCATAGTCTTCGTCGTAGTTCTGCAAGTCACCACTTCTTGTGGGAACCTTGAACTTGGCGATTCAACAATTGTCATTAGGGTCTTGTGACAACAATAACGACGACTCCGACAAAATTTAAAAATTAAAATCATCATCAAAGCAGCCACACCAAGTAACCCACGGTCAACCAAGACATGCCCCTTCGTTGTCAATCTGGCTGCCTGGAACCGAACCAAGCGGTATGGATCCTTGTCATCAATTGTCAGGCACAACGAGGAGCAGTCAGACAGAATGGAACGGTTGTGTTCTCGCACTGTTTCAGCCATTATTGAGCACATGTTGCGAATCTGCTTCCTGTAGGGGCCCCTTGATCTGGCATCTGTCAAGCTTGTCAAGTACTCTTCCACATTCATATGTTTCTCCTAAGTCTGGAGGCGAGAAGACTAATGATCAATGTCAGTAAACAGCCACATAGGAATGTTTAATAATTGACTAATAAACACCATGGCTGAACATGCCAAAATTCGGCCGTGTTGAATGAAGCATGTCGCAGCATCTGCCAAACACGGACCCAATCCTTCACCTGAGGGACAGCTCCCCGCAAAAGGTCAATGTCATCGACATTGTCAGACATGATGTCAATCAGAGTCTTGACTGGCCCAGGGTCCAAGAAGTTCTGACAGGCCAATTTGTGCATTGAAGAACGCATGTGCTGCACAAAGCAAGAAGACTGCATGCTTGCCAGACTGCGCCTCGGAGTGTCCACAATTTATAATAATAATTAGTCCGCAATGAATGCACCAGACTGACGCCCGGCCGGGCATTACACAGTGACTGTTCAGTCAGAGTGAGGAGGGTAGGAGGTGGTCTTTGGCACAGAAAATGAAAATCATGCTAAGATGCCTCATGCCCTTTTGCCCCTCAGTGACCAAACATTGTCAGTCAGTCCCTAGTCACTGGTGTGATTGGGCTCATGTACGGTCAATGTCATTTCGTCCAAAACTACCTTGATCACGACTCCTTTGAACGGCCGTTCTGTCCCACTATTGCTTTGACCAAGCCGAGATACACTTCAAACCTGCTCCATTTTGTGAAGAATCGACGTCGTTTCGATGTCAAACGCAGACCCTTGACAGATTCGCTCTGGGCGCGCACCACCAGCAAGCTGCACAAATGGCAACCCAAGCCCCACGAGCCGCCAAAGTGCGCTGGCCGTTCCGTCAGCCAAATGGTTTTAGCTCGTTTGCCCTGCTTGTTGTGAGTCAAGATGCCATACCTGGGCTCAACAAGCTTAATTGCCGACCCATTATTGACAAGCTGGGCCAGTGATCGTTAATTGACGATGTCCGAGCAAAAAAATGCACTCACTCCGTGAAAAGGCGACAACAACACGTCTGTCGTCAAGAAACTTTTTGACCCATATTGATTTAAACCTGTTCCATTTCGCTTTGGCCGCGTCAAGCCCTCTTCGATGACCTTTTGGGGCTGCGTCAGCAGAAGCAGCCGAAGGTTGTTTTTTGCCAGGCTGTTTTTTGTCAGGCCCCTCACACTTCCTCTTCCTCACAGTCCCCGAATTCCTCAATGTCGAGGACTGTGAACCAGATCCCCTGCAAAGCCACTCCCTTCTTCGCTTTGCTGCTGATGCAGCAAGTGCTGCAAAATGAACATGCGGTGGCATCAAGCGCCCATGCCACAAAACATCCCCGAAGTGGCGTCAAGCAAAGTAAGTGACGGCGTCAAGTTGAACTGAGTAACTGTCATGCCTTGCCTAAATTGCCTAAATGCTGTCAGTCTGTCATGTCGCAGCCATGTTGTCAATCAGTCCATTGGCCTGTCCCCTTGGCCTAACTTGACAATATAAATCAGCGGCCATCTGGGTCATCAAACATGATCATTGACAATTGACATAAACAGTGGCTCAAGGGGCTTCTAACTGCAGCAGCAGCACAAGTCAAGCCTGAGTCAAGCAAATGTCAAGCCGCCAAGCGCAGCCAGCACTGACCTCGGAAATGATAATCAGCATTCGCAACATCGAGCTTGGCTCAACAAAACTGTCTGACACAAGATGATGGAAACACTGCAATGTGAGCTAGAGCCCTTTCTGCAACTTGACAGCCTTGTCAACTTCGCAATTAAAAAACTGGCCCTCAGTGAGAGTCAGTCAGGCCGGTGGCAACTGAAAAACTAGCCCTCAGTCAGAGTTGTCAAGCTTGACTCTCCACGTCACGCTATGTCACGCTGAGGTCCCCCTTTTTCCCTTCAGGGGCTTATGCCGTTTTGCTGCAGCACTTGAACCTTCACGCCTCCAAGCCGGAGCTTTGGGCGGAGCTTTGGGCGGAGCTTTGCCATTCGGAATGGATGTCACACGCTTCCCCTTGCCCTGGGCGGCCGAAGACTTTGACGCTGGCCTTTTCCGCGGTGTCATCGGTGTGTCAGACTCGTCCTCTGATGATGGGCCAGACTTGTCCGGCACTGACCCAGGAAATGGCAGTACAGCGTCAGGCTGCGCTTTCAGTATCCAAGAGTGCAAGTCGCACTGAACCTTGGAAATGTCATGCGCCAGCAAGTACTTCTGATTGGTCAGCCTGTGGAGCTCCTTGAGATCATTGTGAAGCCTTTGGGACACATTTCTCATCGTTAAATACATGTCAATCAGCTTGGTAATGTCGGATTTCTGCCACTGGGTAGACATGGCTCAGTCGTCAGGCCAAGTGTGAAACACAGTCAGTCTGCCAATCCGTCTGATGTCAAAAGTTGCAGCCAATTATGTCTGACTTGACCAACTCGACGTCGAGACTCAAGAAACTGTCATCAACCTGAAATTAGTTTTCCTGCTAGGCAGAGTGTCTCTGTGACTGGGAAGCACACATCAGGAAAAGCGATGGCTGCATCAAGGTCAAGGCCTCAGGTGCCAAGAACAACTGGGTTGATGAATCCAGTCACTGCCAAAAGCCAGCTTCACTCATGAGCAGAGCCTAAAAATGTAAAGTTAATTGTTAAAGTCAGTCGGAGGCGGAGGATGAAAAACGTCAAGTGTCAGTCCGTGGTCAGGCATTGTTTACAGATGATCTCATCAGTCACACCCAAAAAACAAGTAACTAAGTCTTCCTACCATCAGGAGAGCCAGGCAAGGCCTTGAAAAGAACACCTGCCTGCTAAGTATTGGCCTCATTGAGGTGTAAGGTGAAGAGGCAGTCACACAAGCAACATAAAATCAAACAGCCTCCTCTTCACATGACTGGTCAGACTGCTGGAGTGGTCAGGCCTGCTGGAGTGCCCCCTTCGGCAAACTGCCAATGGCCTCAGGCAGAATGTGTCACTGATCATTGCAATCAACTATGCGTCATAGACTTAGATGATGAGAGCCTGAGTCCTCACTAGACTTAACATCATTGTAACTGTTCACATTTTGCATACACTCCCCTGTATGCCCCTCGCAAAGTACCCGCCTGTACAACCAAGAGCCTTTGTCAAGCAGAGGGGTCGCCCTCTGATGATGAAAATGCCAGTCAGCCTTGTGTCTGTTGTGAAACCCCAAGCCTAAGACAAAGCATCAAGTCAGCCTGCGGGTCAATCTGAGTCCGAGCCCGAACCATCACCTGAGCTACAACTGAGTTCGTCGTCGTGAATCGCTTCGTCGTCATCCATGGTCGGCTCAAGGTCCCTCAACCCCTCCCACAGGCAAGGTCTCCCACTCAAGTGACGTTCAGCGGCATCTGTCAGGCAAGAATGTAAGAACTCCTTCTGATCCTTGTTCGCGGCCAAGCCAACATACAAAGTTCCTGTCCTCATACAAGCCAATGGCAAAGCCAAACCAGCCCCCAAATGAACAACAGCTCCGATGTCCATGGATGCAATCAAACTTCTCCAAAAGTCAGGCCCTTTCCTCTCATTCCAGAACAAAGGGACCTTGTCATGCTTCCAGCCTGTGGGCGCGATGTGCTTGACCTTCTTCCACCCCATCAGGCCCTGTTTCATGTCAGACTGTATCATTGGAAGCGCAGGCCTTGCTTTCGGCAGAGTTGTCTGGAGAGACTTCAAAGCATTGCGATAATAGGCGTGCTTCAGCTGTTTTGGCAGGCCTGCTGCCAGGTAAAGGTGTTCAGGATTCTTCGTTCCTGCCAGGCAAAAACAGTGACTGTCAAGACATGTTCAAAAAGTCTGTCTAAACTATGTTCGAGGGTTGTAACACTTGGCAGGAGGGTGACTATTAAGTTAAGTGAAAGAGCTGGGCACCAGTCCTGATCCATGCATCAGAACTACCTCCTTTGAAGCCAAGCCAAAACTGTCGCAATCCTGAATCAATTGTCTGACAGCTCGTGACGTCCCATCAAAGGCTAGAGCGATGACATTGTCAGACATGAAGTCCTTTATGGCAGCCAACCTTTCCTTCAGAGAAGCTTTTGCCTTTCCACCAATATTCAAGGCCCTCCGCTGCCGCCACGGCTTGTAGCTCCTCTCAAAAACTGTGTCGCCCGACATGATGAACGCAATCTTCTGGTCAGTCATAGCAACATCAGCATTGGCTCTCACGCTAGCAAACCAATCCTTGACAGCACTGTCTCTCAGCAACTTAGGAAATTCGTTGACAAAGACTGATCTTCCACGCCGTCTTCGACCGTCAGGCAAGCAAACAAACTGACACATTTGGCCAACCCACAATGCAGCCTTCTCAGGCGATGCAGCCTTCTCAGGCGAGCTGTCAGACGGTTGGTTGTCAGCATCTAAGTCAATCACCACAATCCCTGGCTCAATCGCATGCAGTGATCTGTTCAAGCTGTCAAACATGTCTCCTTGTTGAGGCCTCCTGCCAAGATCAGCCCAATCAGTGTTTGTATTTTCGGCAGGCCATTCTTTGAAGTCAAAAAGCAACAGTCTACCGAGAAACTCTGCAAGTGGTTGCAATTTGTCACTCAGGCTGGTCAGGCCTGTCATACGAGTCAGGCTCTTCATGAGCTCATGGTGAACCTGTGTCTTCAATGATGACTTTTCTTTTCTCGGATCAGGCCCGTCAGGCCCATCCTCACTGCCAGAAAGATCCTGACTTCGACTTCGTGTCAGGCCCAGGTCCTCATAAAGCAACTCTGGCTGGCTAAAAACATTCAACAAAGATTTGAACTGGTCAACCTCGACGGACTCGACAACCTTCTTAGTCTTGAGCATCGTCAAAACCCTCAATGTAATGGCAGCTTTTGCCATCCAGCTTCCCTGCCTGGACACCACCATTTCATGTGTATTGCATATCGATGATGAGCTGGCCGATCTTGTCAGGCTGGTGGTGTGGAACACCAAAAGTTGCAAAACAAAGTTGAAAACCTCAGACAAGGTCATGCTGCTGCCAGTGCTCATCTGCTTGCAAGAAGTCAGACACCGCCGAAGCTTCTCAGAATGCAGTGAGAATGTTTTGTTCGTCAAACGCTCCAACATATGAAATCTTTTTTTGGCCTTCTGGTCAAACGCCATCAAAGCATTGAATGTAGATTGCACCAAGGTTCTGTTCAGTGGCCGGCCATCAACATACCTGATGTTGCTCTCTTTGGCGACCTTCAAGGCCTCAACAATCTTGTTGTTGTCAAACGATGATGTTGACATCATTGGTCTAAGGAGTTGTTCAATCCTGGCCAGCCAGGCCAGAAATGATGCCTGCAATTGGTGCAGCGCCTGATTGCGGGCAAGAAATGCAAGAGCGAGTCGGGCTTCATCCATGAACAAATAGGGGTCAGACTCGGTTCCTTTCAAAAGGTGGGCAGTAATTGTGGCTGAGCGCCCCATGTTTGACAGTCTGAGGACTTCCTGCTTGTTCGTCTTTGAGCCTCATTCCGCCATGTGGCATCATCAACGAAAACATCCTAAGTATTTAAAAATTTAAATATAAAAATAGGTGGAACTGATTATTTGATGGTTCAAACATCCAAGCAGCCAGTCAAGCGCATTGCCACACCAAGGTAGAAGCAAGCCAGCAAAGGATGAGGCTCAATGAGGTCGCAGTTCTTTGGGAACTGGTTCGCTAAGCCCTCCTGATCTCTGAGTATAATCTCAAAGGTGCTTGGAAAAGACATCAGACTGGTCTTTGGGTCCACCATTTTGTCAAACGCATCGGACAACTCCTGTAGACTCAGCCCCTGCAATGAAATGTCGGAAGTCTTCAGACGGACCCAGAAAAGGTTCCCAGCTGCTTCATAATGACCTTGTGTAGTCAGGCTGTGCTGACATTTGGTTATCGACCAGCTCTCCTTGTAGGCCGGCTCGCCCTTTTGAGCAAAGTCAAGGGGACCCAGACTCTGCACATCGTCAACCTCAAGGTGCTTGGCAAGCTCATTCTGAACCTGAGACATGCAGGTGTGTCTGTCCACACAATTGTGAGTCGGGGGTAGCCTACGCCCATCAACATGAATTAAATTAAAAAATGATTCGACTGAAAGATGTTGAGTGGCCCAAACATCAATACCCTCCAAAGAGTCAGCTGCTGCTAGGACCCTCCAATCCCCATCAGGAGGGCTCCAAGCTGGCCGCCGTAGCCGCTTGAATGGCCGAGACGACATTCAGTTGTTTGCAATGGTTTGCTTATGTCAGTCTGTCAAAGTTGTGTGCATCTGCCAAAGTTGGGTCAATCATCTGCCAAAGTTGGGTCAATCAAAAAAAGTCTGAGAAACACTGATAGGCAGCTGACTCTGACAAATTTGCGGAACAAATGATGAAAGTCTTTGACACAATACCTCCAGCTCCTTGTTATGGCTCAACAGACCCTCATGACTATTAGCAAGGGCCTCATCAAAGTTTGGGCTAAGATCGTTGATGTCAAACTTAGGACTGAACCGCAGCCCTGTCTGGATTGTCAAACTGAAGATTGAAGTGACCTCGGGGCAGCCAAGGGACAAACTCAATTAGATGATGATAAGCTGTCTGACTGGTAAGAACTCTTAAAAAGCCAAGACAAGCAGAACCAGGGCTCACAGTGTGGGTACTCAATGATTGCCAGACTAGCTGCCAAACTGCTGGACAGTAAGAAGAACTGCTGCAACTAAGAGTGCGTCAGGCCCGTAGACAAATGTTTATTGACTTATTTGAACTTGAAACTTGATAGGCAAACGAGACTCACCCACACCCTGTCATAATTGAATGAACCTGCAAAAGGTGTAACTCAGTCAGTCTGGTAAGCATCTGACTGCAGCAGTGGTCACCTACAACAGTGGCAACTTAACAAAAGGGAACAGTGAACAAGACAGGGACAAAATGTAACTGTAGCCTAAGCCTAGCCCAGCAAATCTCTGACTCCATATTTTCCAGTCAGCCAGGCAATGGTTGTCACTGTGGGCAAACCCTGACAGCGCAGAACAGCTAAACTCACAATTGCCAAATGTGACTGAGTCTCACAAAGGCCGGAGTCAATCCAGTCATTGCCGGGAGGCATTAAGAATATGGCTACTTCTTTGTAGCCTTCTTCTTCTTCATCACCTTCTTCGCATGTTTTTTCTGAGGTTGAAGGACTAGCCCTTTCTTGGAGTTCCATGTGAAAACCTTGAGAGGAACATGCTTGTCAGTCTTGTCAGTCCACATCCTTGATCCGAGCCTATACTTCTTCCAATTCACCATGGTCATCGCTAACATCATGGCAAGCGCCATGATGTCGACATGCATGGCATTTCCTGCCAGCTTCGCCATGTCCAACTCGGTCATGCCCTTGGGAATTGTCACCCGTGACAAATCCACACCTTGGAGCTGCAATTTTTCTGCTGCACTGACAAGTTTGAGTGTATTTGGGGTGCTCCTGTCAAACGACACAATCTTCCCAGAGCAGCTCAATGTGGGGACTTCCCCAGAAATCCCACATGGTACCCGCCCTGCATTCTGGGACACGTCAGCCACAAAGGTGTTGGGGCATCCACGCCTCGCCCACTCAATCTGCAATGCACCTGACTCCCGTGGTGTGAGGCCAAGGTCTGCAGAAGGCGCGGCTAAAAGCTTTGCTTTCACAATGTCATCACTCCTGATGTTCTTCTTCAATTTGGCATGCCTTTTCACCCACTTTGGCTGGAACCCCTGGTTCTTCTTGACAGCCTTCTGGTGGCGAGTCTTTGACACGCTTGGCCCAGTTTTGGACAGCCAATAAGATTCCAAAGCCAATGGTTTCGGCATAGACTTGCAGATGTCAGACAGGGCAAGTCTGACAAAGTGAACCAGGTCAGCCTCAGGTCCCACCAACACAATCATGGCCACTGACTCACGCTTAAATTCAAAGGGCCTCACCCTAATTTTAACTTGGTCATTGAATTTGAAATCCAGAAACCTGTCAAGACCCGTCACAAGTGGAAGCCCCTGAGAAGTGAAGTTAACATCATCAGCAACAACACATTGTTGAATGCCAAGCCACCTTGACGGCCACATCTCGCCGGACCATCAAAAAGTACAGCCTGGGACGCCTGGCGTGCTCCTTCAGCAAATCCCTTGGGCACATAGGCACAACCAAGGTCACATACTTCTTGGTCAAACCTTGGGCCCGGATCTTTGCCCTGACCTGAGGGTAGTACTTCGCCAGGCCTTTTACATTCTCCAAGACTGCCCAAGCCGGCTCCTTTGTGGAGATTGTCTTCAACGCCAGGTCAAACAATCTTGTCCTCTTGTCAGCCCATGCTTTTCTCCTACCGTTGAGGCGGGAGAACGGTTGGCAAGGAAATCCACAACTATAGCCTGTCATACTGCCACAGTCAGGTCTCTTCAATGCATTGGCCACCAAATGCTTTGGAGAGAAGTTGGCATTGATAAACCGGCGAGACTTGACTGACACGTCAGATGCAAAGAGATGACTGCAGGTCAGGCCTAGCCTTTTCATGGCCATGCAATCAGATCCCAAGCCTGAACAGTCAGATGCCAAGACATGAGTTGCTGCGTCAGGCCCATTGCCGGCATCAAACCCAGCTTTCTTTGCCCTTTCGAGCACCACCTTCTTGATGAAGGTACCCCGCTGCTCAAAGTGCCTCGTCAGGATCCGTTCAGGTTGGAGGTGCCATTTGGTCCCTTTACTCTGACGTTTCAGCTTGGCCACCATGAGCTGAGGCTGGTAGGTCTGTGACAGGTGAGTCAGTCAGTCAACCCCTTCTTTCAAGCCAAAGATTGTGAACGCCAGACTGACGCGACTTTGTCAATCTAAGACTCAAGTTTCTGGCCCTGGCACTCATGTAAACTTAGCCTAGCCAAATTTTAGTTGATGCTAACTGGGGCAAACCCGCAACTGGCAGTCGGAAATGTTTAAAACAATCAGCATGCTGGCACTATGTGGAGTGAATCTGGCAATCAGGCAGCAGGTAACATGCCTCAAACTGTGAGTGTCCTCACCTGCTGTGAAGCTGGCGCTCGGTCGGAGTAGTCAAGCAGCACAAGCGGACCTGGCGCAAGTTTCTGAGGTACGCTAAGTGACCTTACCAGTTACTGAATCGAAGAAAACTGGTCCTCCGTCAGGGTAGTCAAGCCCTAAGCAAATAGACTTAGGTGATTGGCTGTCAGTCAGAGTAGTCAAGCAGGCAAGTGGTTTCACCTGGTGTAAAACTGGTCCTCATAGCAGTCAAACAAGAAGGCTAGGTTAGGTCATAGTCTGAGGTAAAACTGGCCTTCGGGCTGAGTAGCCGTGGTAAAACTGGTCCTCAAAGTAGTCAAACAGGCGGGTGACACCTGGTGTGGAACTGGTTCTTGGTCAGAGTAGTGAAGCAGGTAGGTAACCTCAGGTGGGGGATACTGGTCCTGAGAGTGGTCAAGAATTAGGTGACTGAGTTAAGGCTGTCCTTCGGTCAAAGCGGTGTAAAACTGGCCCTCAGTCAGAGTAGTCAAGCACTCAATTGGGGAAAAACAAAAACTGGTCCTCAGTCAGACAGTCAAGCAGGTAGGTGACTTTGGCTGGGCCAACTGGCCCAGTTAAGCAGGTAGGCGACTTCAAATGAGTAATGGTTTCAGTCAGAGCTTGACTGACGCAGGTAGGTAACCTCACCTGGGGTAAAACTGGCCCTCAGTCGGAGCAGTCAAGCGGTGACTCTATCTGGGGTGAAACTGGTCCACTGTGAGGGGAGTGAGACAGGTAGATGACCTCGCCTGGAGTAAAACTGGGCCTCAGTCAGAACAGTCAAGCAGGGACATGGGACCTCAGTCAGAGCAGTCAAGCAGGTCGGTCACTTTAGCTGGGGTAAACTGGCCCTCAGTCAGAGCAGTCAAGCAGGTAATTAGGTGACCTCACCTGGGGTAAAACTGGCCAGCTGTGAGGGGAGTGACACAGGTAGGTCACCTCACCTGCAGTAAAACTGGCCTTCAGTCGGAGCAGTCAAGCAGGTAACTGTGAGTGACATAGGAACTGGCTGAAAAACAGCCCAAAATCTTGTCTCGAGGGGATGGTCCATTTTGCCAGGTGACGTCACCTGGGGTCAAAATGGACCATCCCCTGGAGACAGTTTTTGAGGCTCTATTTTTTGTCTATTTAAAATTGAAAAGCAATTTTTGAGCCTCAAAAACTGTCTCCACAGACCTGGTCAAGTTGACCCTTGCTGGCAACTTTTTGGGCCTCGCGCTAGGTGACGTCACCTGGGCTAAAATCGGCCGGCCCGGACTAGGTGACGTCACCTGGGCTAAAATCGGCCGGCCCGGACTAGGTGACGTCACCTGGGCTAAAATGGGCCTCAGCCAGAGCAGTCAAGCACTTTACTTGAGCCTGGTGTAAAACTGGGCCTCAGTCAGAGCAGTCAAGCAGGTAGGTCACTTTACTGGGCCTGGGGCAAACTGGCCCTCAGTCAGGGCAGTCAAGCAGGTAGAAGCCTTCACTGGGGTAAAACTGGTCCACTGTGAGGGAAGTGACGCAGGTAGGTAACCTCATCTGGGGTAAAACTGGCCCTCAGTCAGAGCAGTCAAGCAGGTAGAAGCCTTCACTGGGGTAAAACTGGTCCACTGTGAGGGAAGTGACACAGGTAGGTGACCTCACTTTTGATAGAACTGGCCCTCAGTCAAAGCAGTCAAGCAGGTAGGGTCTTCACCTGGTGGCCGCACCTGGGGTAAAACTGGTTCGGTCAGGGCAGGGTAGTGAAGCAAGTAGGTCTCACCTTGGCTAAACCTGTAAACAGTAGTATGGGAAGCATTTGACCTTACCTGGGCATTAGTCCAGCAGGTAGGTGGCCTTACCTGGTCCAACTGGCCCTCAGTCAAAGATTAGTCAAGCATAGTTGATGTCACCTGTGGATTAACTGGTCCTCAGTCAGGAAAGCTAAGCACTTGGTTGACAGCCTGATATTTATGACATGCAATGTAGTTATGAGTCTTGAAACAGCCAAGTGACATTGGGGTAAAATCAATAACTCGCTGACTGCACAAGGGCATGATTTTCCTTGGGGCGCCTGCGTCAGTCAAAATCTAAGTAGTCAAACAGCGGCCCTAACTACACTCCTTTCGTGTCCTCATCTTCGTCCTGGTGTTCATCGTCTTCTCCCTCCTGTCCCTCATCTTCTCCCTCTTCATCAGACTTGCCACCGTCAAGCACGTCTGCAAAGAAGTCTTTCAAATCTTTTGCAAGGTCAGTCTTCTCAGACTCTTGCTGGGCAATGAGTTTACAAGCCTCCCGGTCAGCCACATTCTGGAGCCATTTCGTGACAGAAGCCGATTGTGTAATGCCAAAATACTTGACAGTTGGGGCGTCCTCTTTCATCTTCGACAACCGGAGGACTGCAAGCGGCAGCTGTGAAGAGGCCGTCAGGTCCTAAGTTGTCACAGTCCTTCATTTAGGGGCTAGCACTAAGACTTTTTAATTCATGACTGATATGCGACAAACAATGACAAATAATACGTTGAATTGAACATACCAAGTTTCAAGCACCTGGCCGACATTCAGCGCTTTCAACATCTTCATCCAAAACTCTGTCGATTTCGTCTCGCCCCAAAATAGTGGAAGTCCAGTCATGCTCCAACTCTCAGGCTGATGCTCATGCTTTCCAGAAGCTGTTTGCCGCTCTGTCAGACTGATGAGGGGCACTTCACGAATGTCAGGCAAGGTTTGCATGACAGTAGAGTCGCTGTTGAATGAGGCAGAGTTGCTAACTGGTTTGGAGCTTAGACTCGTAAAAAAGTAATGCTCCAACCTGGAAGAACATCAGGGTCACCACAGATTGGAATAAAAGGAGTCTTAGTGACAGGTCTTACCTGAGTCAACACGTTTATCCCTCAAACAAATCATTAAATTAATACTCACTGCAAAAGGGGTCAACGCTTTGCAACAGGCACAGCCAAGCTGCTTGGTTGCAATCTTCTTGGCTTTCTGGTCAGACTCGTCCTCCTTGTCATCCATCCCAGACAGGGTCAAGCCTTTCCCACCTTGGTGTCAGGGATCACTGGGAGGAATTGTTAATATTAATTAAAATAAATCATCGTTAGTTGTCAATCAATCAAATTTGCAGTGAGAGTCTTAAAAAATCTCACCTGGACCTGGCTCTCAATTGCAGCCACAACACTCCAGACCAACACGTTTTCAATGGAGTCCTTCTGGCCAAACTTAGTCTCAATCACGTTTCGTGCCTGTTTGTCCATGCCATCAAAGGCAACCACGATGTCACTCTTACCAAAGTCCTTGGCCATAAACTCAAGCAAGGCTGTAAAGCGGTTATAGTGTGCAGCATCTGGAGCTGAGTCCTGCGCTGGTGAACGCAGCTTGGGACCAGTGTCAATTACTGAATCAACTTAAAGTTAAATTGATGATTCTGATTGAAAAAACGTTCAATTCTAAAACTGCATGCAATGCCATTCGCTGAGCCTTAAAGGAGTCAAGCTTGACAAGGTCAAAGGAAGCCACAACCATCAAATGGTTCTCACCCAGCTTGGGTTTGAAACTCTTACGCCACCTGGTGGTTGCTTTCTTGATCTCGTTCTCCAAGCTGGTCACTTCAGGCGCAGAGTGAAAGCGCACAATGGCAAGCCTGCGTTCAGACACCTGCATTCAGGGGAAGTGATCAAGTCAAAAATCTAAGCCTTATTAAGAACGTGAATTATTGAAAAAATGTGGACTAATTTAATCATCCTGACTTTAAAAACCATGCCTGTTTCCACACTTGGTCAGGATCTTTGTCAGACTTGGCAGCTTTCTCAATCAAATCGATTGTGGGAACAGCTGTGGCCCTCAGACTCTCTCACAACATCGACAGGTGACAGGTTCTGTCAGTCATATTTACACACTACTGCAACCCCACTAGTCGGTGTAAATTTAATTGCTGACAAGGATCGAGATCACCTTCTTGCTGTTTCCGGCAACCTCCTTGTACCATGAACGCCACGTTCTGCACAACTCCAGCTTGGTCAGGCTCGAGTCTGTGCCCCTAAAGACTGTGCCAGCAAATTCTGTCAGGCTGGGATGCTCGCCAAGCATTGTGTCAATGTCCTAATCCAGGGCTCACATCAGACTGAGCGCTGTTGTGCGTCAACAACTGGGGTGGACATTCTCAACTTAGTTGAGTTTTATGTAACTGTAAATTTCCTCACCTATGATTCAAACTAACTCAGAAATGTGTATGTCAGTCCTCATCCCTAGCATATGAGATCAAATCCTCAAGGTTCTCGAGGAGTTTCGCCAAAGCGTCAGGCAACTCAGTCACCTTCAAATAGTCCTTCGCAAAATCCGCTGAAGTTTCACCCGCCTTGGATGATCCATTGAGCTCACACCACTTCAGAGGGTTGAGCGACACATGCACGGACTTGAGCATGTTCATTCGCAAGGCTTTGTCATCCTGAGAAAGGGAACCGAAAGGGAACTGAACAAACCTTGAAAAAAGCCTCGAAACCACCACCTGGCCTGTTAGCCAATTAAACTTTCTCCGTCTGACTTGAGTTAAGCGACAAGTTATTTTTAAAACTAAACACTTGTCAATAAGCACAGTCCTTGTCGTCAGACGGAAGGACCCTGACAACACTTGCAATGAAGTGTATCAGGCAAAGCTTTGCCATGGACACCTGGCAGAAGCTCTCCAAAATATCGCCGGTCACTTCATTTGGCTGCAGACACTTCCCGTCAAGCTGGCTCTTCAAGCAAGCAAACACGAAATACACCCCCTCCTTCAAAGTCTTGTCTGTGCCCTTGCTGCTGCCAGACGCAAGATTTGGCGGCATCTCGCATGGCAAGTCAGGCGCAGAGTACTCCATGTCGGCCAGTCTGTCAGCCAGGGCCATCTCTGCCATGGACTTGCGAACGGTCATACAAACCCGCTGAAGGTTCGAGTGGCTGTTGGTCAGACCGTTCATCTTATATTCTTTCTCCAGTGAGTACAGAAGGTCAAACATGCACCCTTCAGTCAGGCCGGCCTGGCGAACTATGAGGGCACTGTCAAGCACGCTCTTGTTCACGGGCTTTCCTCCGCTAAAGGTGTACTTCTTGGAAGCCAGGTCTTTGATGGTGTTCTGGTCAGACTTCTGGATGTCATACGAGGCGATGAACCATTTCATCCAGCACAAGGTAGACGGCGCCAACTCGCCAAGACCTGACTGAAGCCCTCCCCAATCCAATCTGAGTTTTGCCACAGTTTGTTCAGGGTCAGACTTGGGCAAGAGGTGAATCCGGATTGTCGCCGTCAAACCTGCTGTGAGCACCGCCACGGTCCTGCTGACATCACCTTGAGAAATTGCCCGTGCCAGAACGAGGTAAAACCCCTGCAAAGCACCTGAGTTTCCGCCAGAAACTTGGATGACTGTTTAATTGGCAGATCACACAGAAACAGCTCCCCACAATTGAATAAAATGCGAAATCAATCAATCAAAGACACCATGTCCAGCTACAAGAGACCAAAGATTGGCATGGATGTTCTTCATACCATCTTCAGTCATGCCGACAATGAAGGTCACGGGGGCAATCAATCGGCGTTCTGCATTTACTTGAGTCCATGTGTATGACCAATCATCCACATCTGCAAAAGACAACCAGGTGTCTGACTTCGAGTTGTGGTCAAGCCAAAAAACGGAGCCCCCTGCTTCATATAGTTCCAAGTGCCTCCTCAGTGACATTAATATTCTGAATGACTGACTGACCAATTGAGTCAGAGTCAATTAACTGACTCTGACATATGAATTGAATAATACAGATACAGTTGCTATTGACACAAATCTAATAAATTTTAAAGGAGTTAGCAGAATCCTGTCAGGAGTCAAGCTGGTCAAACATCGCTCTTGGTGGAACATCTCCTTGTAAGACGACTCACTGTTCGGCTTGTCAGCCGCTCCCTCGTTGATCAGTTTCAGCGGCGGAATGTCAGCCAACTTCTTGATGGAAGCCGCTTTGTCTATCCCCATTGCACGCAACTTGCCATTGGTTTGCAGGAACTTGACCAGGTTGTCATTCACAAATTTGATCTGAGACTGCACATTGCTCACGGCAGCCTTGGCGTCGCTAAAACTGTTCGACTGTCGTAATGATGTCTTGGTGGGCTTAGCCGTTCAAATCATAAAATAATGATAATAAATATTTGTCACGTCACCTGGTTCCACTCATCTTTGGGTGGTTCGGCTGGCCGACCAGAAGATGCCATTGCACGAAAAAGTAAATGCAATCAGTCAATCAGTCCGGTCAGTCTGGGCCAGCTCAACAGACCACACAAGTTAAATCTATTATTGACGACAGACGAATTGAATAATACATCATTCAGTCAGTCAATGGAAGCTTCCCGGCACCCGGCGCCGGGCCCCGGACGTGGTGTCAGACCTCCATCGACAAAGACGATGCCTAGCAAGCAATGTTGAATGAACATCTAAAGGATTGCCTCTCTAAAGTGCACTCATTGACTGACCCGGCGCCGGTCCGGCGCCGGGGGAGGAGTTTGGATTAGGATAACTGTTCTTGATGACCTGGCCCGACCCACTCCTGCCCAAGCCTTGGGCTTCTTGTGTGTGCATAGCAGCGCGGCAAACCTTGGAATGACAAGTAATCATCGAGTTAGTGACAGTGAGTCAGACCATTCAAATCATTGTCGTTGTTCATTTTCCCCATCCACAGCCAAGCACTGAGACTGTGAAACATTGCTGCCATGTCAGTCTTAGACATGACCCCCGGCCCCCAACAATCCAAAAAACACTGCCGCACGTCTGGTGATGTTTACTACAAAGTTAGGCAAAGTCAAGCAGGCAAAGTCAAGCAGGCAATGAAGTCAGGCGCGGTCAGGCGCGGTTTGGACCATTATTGACAATCACCTTGGATTCTGCGGCCAGCATGCGCACTGTCAAGCATCGTATTTTGTTTTGCTGAGCCTTGATAAGCTTGTTCATAAACACAACGTCATCCTTTTTGGTTCCGTCAGGCAGCTGACACACAATAACAGGCTCAGCAGGCTTGTCAAACTTAGCAGGCTGTTTTGGCTCACGTGTTCTTCTCCTTCTTTCCATGTCATACAGCCTGGCTCTAGACTCTAGATACCACCAGTGCCACACTATTAAGTTTAATTTGAGGTTGACAAATCATCAGAGCTGACTCCCCCTGCCTCTGCAAGAAAGCTCGTCTACTTTGGCGTTGTTCCAAAGGTGGTGGCTCTGAGTCCAAATACTTTCTCCGAAGACCCTGGCTCTTGCCTGAGGTGGTGATGATGATGATGATGATGATGACAACAGACTTATGCATCACAACAACTTGTCAGTCAGGATTTGATCAAGACCCACACCATCAACCTCCCCAAGCTCTGGCTTCACAAGGATTGCCTGATAACTCTGAGGATGATGATGTCACAAGTTCAAAAAATAGTCAAAAACCAAGATCCTTAACCCCCAGCCCCAGCCTGGGGAAGCACTAAATTGGCCAGCTGCCTGAAAGTTTTCAGTTGATAGCCTGATCTAAGCCTAAGCCTTTCTGACTCACTGATCATCAGTACGCCCTAAGTGCAATGCCTCTCTTCATCTTCGCAGGCCTTGCAAGATCGGGCAGTGTGACCGAACTGATACTTTCAGCAAATGTTTCAACTTAAGAGACTAGCCAGTCAAACAGCATGTCAGTCAGTGATTAAAGACTCTTAGTAGCTTCTGAAGTTGCTACATCCCTGGCCTTTGTAGCCTTAGCGCATGCTTTGCTGGGCCTGTATCAGTCGTCTTTGCACTCCACTCAGCTTACCATCATCCTCATGTCACCTCAAACTCAAATGATGTCCGGTCCAGCCTTGAATGTCGCTGCTGCTGTTTTTTGGCAGTGGCAGTCATGTGCCAGACACTGTCAAACGGTCGAAGGTTAGACAGGTTCTTGTTTTAACTTAACCAAAATGGCTGACAGAGGATCAAGTTTGCTGTCGCTGAAGGTCAGTCATATCACTGATTGCCAGGCTTCCACACAATCATCAATCAAATAAATCATGTTACGTTCAACAAGTCTGTCAGGCTCCCAGTGACTGGCAAACTGTGGATGATGGTACCGCAGCACACTCTCAGCCCTCCACAGATTGGAAGGTGACCACTTGCAATCTGGCTGGGTCAGACCTCAGTCAAGGCATGATGCTGATTAAAGCGTTGTTACACACACTGACACACACAGAGCGTGCCAGCACTGGTTGAAGCCCTACCTACTCCTCAATGCGTCAATCAATTCAGTCAGTGTCTTGCCATTACATCATCAGACCCTTGCACATGAATGCCCATGAGTCAGTCTTGACCATAGGGTCGACCCCTAAAGGTCAAGTCCACTGGATGAACTTTTTCGGCCCTCAGGCCATCAATGTCAGGCCGGAGTTTCACTGACTGTCAGACTGCCAAAATGCAAAAGCGGGCAGTCATTTAATGAATTATCTCTGTCCAACATTCTGTCAGACAAGAAAGTCAGAGTCGGACAAGTTATTGAAAGGTCATGCCGTGAGTCTCTGATTTCTCCCATTCCATCCTAGGCATAATCCACAGGCCGAATGTCTTCACACCAACCTCCGGAGGAGTGCATTTGCCTGTGCCTTTGGCGCCAGACGACGAAGCAGAACTCTCATCCAGACCTTAAGAGGCGGAAAAACACATCAACTCACCAGCCCAAACTCAGGAGTCAATTAAATATTCTAATATGACAAATTTAACTTAATTCAAGTGTCGGAGTGGCACCGCAGTGAAAACATTCCTGTCGGCATGAGCCAATCTCACCACAGAGTCCTGAGCAGGGCAAAAGGCCAATAGGCGGCTCTAACAATAATAGTCTTAATGCCTCGTGATGATTTCATCATGTCACAATTTGATTCAAATTTATTCAGTAAGCAGCCAGGTTTCCATCCCTTGAAATCTCATTCTGGCATAGGGAGGCTCAAAGTCGTCAGTCAGTACCTCATTCAACCTCTTGCAGTGCATCTCATGTGTATCGGTGGGCCGGATGCCGCGTGCCCGGTCCAAAGCCTTCTGGATCATCAGGCGGGATAACATGTCCATTGCCTGCCTGCTAGTGCGCGTTGAATAATGGCAATCGAGAGTCGTCAATCAAAGCATGTCTGAAGTGCAGTTTGACTGATTTAATTAGCTTCTTCGTCTTCCTTGCCTTGCTCGAATGCTCTTAGACACATGCTCAGCGCCAACCACGACCCCCCCATAAGAACACCTGAGTTTGGGTCAAACTTCTTAATTATTAGCCAGCTGGTCAGTCGTTATTGTCAGTCCTGACAATTCTATTATATTTTAATGATCCAAACTTTGGAATCCAAAGCGCGGGTGGCGAGGCAAGTCGTTAAACGCCACGGTGTCTATCAGGCCACAATCTTCACACAGCCACGTCCTTGTGTCAGGCTCTTGCAGTGGACTCCTTAGCGCCCCAACACTGACCGCAAAGGAAAATGAGTTTCCTTTTTTGAGTGAGTGAGATTTCTTGTATGTCACGCCCAACGCTGAGTTCAGTGCAAAAGTGACATGTCAACCCCCTGGCAGACCAGCTTTTTACACCCTGCACATTTTAGCCTGGACAGTGAGGCGACGAGGTGTTTGACATCAATGACAGCCATTGACTCAGCAGATTGAAGCCAATTTCATTCAATCAATGAACGTCAGTCCTGTTCTGCTCATCCAGGCTGTCGGGGTGTGTAATGCCAGGATCACGAGGATCAGCCATGATGACAAACGTCAGTCAACTTCAGTCACTCACCCAAAGCTTGCAGGGGTTTGATCAAACACAGCTGCCAGTCAGTCCATTTCAGGCAACAGCCTGCAGGCACTGCGCTGCTCTCACACTCACTGCGGATTGTCTGGGCTACCGAACAAATTATGTCTGCCAGCTGATCCACGCCATTCGCCTGAAATGAACAGTGTGACCAATAGTGTCGGAGATAGCCTAACATGACAATGATGATTGATGCTACTAAGTGAGTCAGTTCAAATCTGAGTCGTCTAAGTTGCTCAAACGGACTAACTCATGCGTCAGGGATCCCCAACAAGATGTTGTGCGCAAAGCAGTCCATGGTCAGGCCTGGCGACGGAATGTAAACTGCTGTAATTGAACGACTGCAACCGTCAATAGGCAAAACAATCATCCAAATCATGGCACTCAGGTTGTCATGCACCAGATTCAATGTCAACTACAGCTTCTCCAGCCTGATTGAGACTCACATTCTGTCTGGGGACCCGAGCCATGTCCAACTGGTTGTCGTCATGCAGTTTTGTGCCTGTCATGGCGGCTGAATTGAATATCGCAAAGCCACACAACCTATTAAATTATTAATTATTGTTTCAGCTACCAGCAGTCAAACACAGCAACAAGTCAAAGTGATGCCACTTTCGAACAACCATCTTTCAGGCCCTACTCACCTACAGAACTCTGACCTGACAACATCAAGCCTGACTCTGACCCTTTTGCTGTCAGGCGTGCCCCTATCACCAAAAGAAACGTCAGCCATTTAGGCTGACTTGCGTAGATGAAATGGGCCCCCAACTCCTCTGACATGCTCTTAGCTCGGCCACTGTGCGTGGGGCTGCTGTCAAGCCTAAATTCAGGCTGTCAAACCCAGGCCAATTATCTCAGGCAGTAATGGGACTCAGTCAACCATCATATGGGTCAGGCTTCCAACCTCCGGGCTGCCCAGGTTGCCATTCAATGAACCTGTGGGCCCGATCCCCTGGCGGTGGGGGATTAGGCCAGTTGTCAGGCTCAGGCCCTCGGGTCCAATTGTCAGACCTTTGCGGCCAGGACCCTTGGGACCAATTGTCGTGCCAGTCAGGCCCTTGGGACCAATTGTCATGCCAGTCAGGCCCTTGGGACCATTGGTCATGCCCTTGCGGCCATTTGGCACTGTGCCAGTCGTCATGCCCTTCGGACCAATTGGACCAATTGTCTTGAAGGGACCATGCACCTTGCGACCATGTACCAGTGCCATCACGGGGTACAAAGAAGCCTCCACTGTCAGTCGCCTGAGGTTTCGACAATGCTTGTCATCATAATCAAATTATTATGATTAGGGGCTAACATATCACCCAAAGAGATGTGAGAGGCTGTTGAACTCTATTTCTGCCAAGTCTCAAAAGGCTCAGTTCTCCGCCATGGGTACTGGGCAGGATCTCCATAATGCTCCCAGCCCCACTGCTGACGATGATCCTGGTTGTAGTAAGAACCTGCTCAATGAGACATGGCCATGAACATCAATGACTGGCAGGTCAAAATTAACCTTACCGAAATGAACAACAGCCATGATCATTCAAGTCACTCTTCTGGGCAGATCCCTGCCACTGTCCCCATGTCTCCACCTCATCGGCGTCTTCTTCACCGGGCTCAATGTCTTCAACGTCAATCACATCATCATCCCATGAAGCCTTCCCCTTGCCACCATCCTTCCCCTTGCCGCCTTCTGATTCTTCATAGTCCTTTCCCTTGGCTTTAGACTTGCCCTTGAAGTCATCCTTCCCCTTCTGGAAGTCATCCTTCCCCTTCCCCTTCTGGAAGTCATCCTTCCCCTTCCCCTTCTGGAAGTCATCCTTCCCCTTCATCTCCTTGCCACCATCCTTCCCCTTCTGGAAGTCATCCTTCCCCTTGACATCGCCCTTGCTTTTACCTTTGCCCTTTGAGTCAGACTCAAAACCAGGCTTGCCCTTTCCCTTGTATTCTTCATAGTCCGTTTCCTTGCCCTTAGGTGCAGCCTTACCCTTATTGAAGTCGTCCTTCCCCTTCTGGACATATTCCTTCATCCCCTGCCCCTTCATGCCCTTAGCCTTGAAGTCATCCTTGCTTTTGCCCTTTGAGTCAAGCTCGTCATGCTTGCCCTTAGGTGCAGCCCTGCCCGTGGTGTCTGGGCTATCCCCCCCCTTGCCCTTGGCCTTTGGGGCATCTTCCTCCGCTCCGTCCTTGATGTCAGTGTCAGGCTTGGTCTGAGCCTCCATTTCTTCCGGAATCACACCATCTGCAGGCGATGTTGGTGACACAATTTGAGGCATCTCTTCTGGCAGATCAGCCTCCTCCTCCTCCTCCTCCTCCAGCAGCTGGTCAGGCTGCTCCTCCTCCTCCTCCTCCGCCCACTCACCCGGCTCAGCCTGGTCAGGCTGTTCTTGATCGTCCACCTGATTCTCCCAAGCATCCCACGCCGAGGAGGGATGCTCG
>JBAHVQ010038157.1:18001-29823 GCA_036872915.1 Nanipora kamurai | reverse complement strand
TCCGGTATGGTTCGTCACTCGGAGTAGCTTTAACATCATTATTCTTCACCCGAGTTCATCTTCTACTCTAGTCATTCATGATGAGTTTTCCGCGGTACAAGTATTTTCAAAAATTCTAAATCTCCAAATATTCAAGTGACTTAATCGATAAGCCTGATGTGTAAAGTAGAAACACAACGTATATGTTTTAAGGATTAAGACTGAGATTGGGAAAATCAAAAATCTCCTCACTTGATAAAAGTGGAAGTAGACGTGGCATTTCAATACGATTAGCAAGTTACTTTATATTAGAACATTCGAGTGTCCTAACCTTTTAGGGAAATAGTCAAAAATATATTGCTTACCTAATGAGAAGTTTAAATTTAGCATTCATGCTGCCAGGATTTAGCTATAGTATCAAAGTTAAAAAACGACGATTGAGCATTGCCGTACTTAATAAAAATTTAAATGAGGAGTTGAAAGTGAAACAGAAATGAGTTTAGATTCCTTAGGTTCTCTTCATGCGAGTAATGAAAATTATCTTTTATAAGAATTGGAACGTTCTGTAAGTAATAAAGAAGCCTCTTGTCTCAAATACGGCAGACCATTAATCATGGTTCCTTCAATGCGGTACTCAGAGATTTGAGGGAAGGTGTTGAAATTGCCGTCGGGGATCTTAACATATCTAGCACAGTTCAAGTGTCTACGGTTCAACTGGTGATCCGTATAAAAAATTGTCTAGATCTTTAAATTTGATGGCCTAAAACAAAGAATGTGAGAGAAACGAGGTAGGTTTTTAATCTAAATGAAGAAAAGTTTAACTGATAAGGTCAAAGGAAATTGAAAAACGATACCAAAACTTTTGTCAAACTGTTTGAGTGTTTTTTGCCCAGCAACAAACCTTGACATATTTCGTACACAGGAAAGCACTTTGCTGACTCAATTTGTTATGCAGATTTCAAATAAGTTGGCTTCATGCCGACATTCGAACAACAAGTTGATCGAAAGGATAAAAGTTTCCATCGTACCATGAGAACGGATATTTGATGGGTCAGGCCGAATAGGCGGTTAGTCTAAAACAAATGAAACATGTGTCGGGTACATGACATATATCAAAGAAATGAAATACAGTGCGACCTCCATTAAGCGGCCACCTATTAAGCGGCCACCTATTAAGCGGCCACCCTCCATTAAACGGCCACTTTCTAAAGTCCCGAATTATTTGTAACTAAAATGCTGTATTTGATATCTCTATTCAACGGCCACCTCCATTAAGTGGCCGCGGCCAGCTTTTCGTTGTTGCAAAGTCATTATTTATTGCTTTTTAACCTCTATTAAGCGGCCAGCAAATTATCTTTTCGAGCGAAACAGTGACAAGAAGACGGCAATAAGAATAGGTGATAACTGATAACGACAAGAACTGCAATTTAATCTCCATTGTAATGACAAGTCACAAGCCGCAAAATGTATACACGTGGAAATCTTTCACATCCAGTACTGAAAGCACCCACTGTTCTGTGGCACGAAAAACTACTGTATTGCAAGTCTATAAAAATCCTTGCTGCTCAAGTTTCGTTTTAAGCCATCGAATAGAGAACTCGTCTCCTGTGAAACAATACTCGCGTGGGAGTTCTAAACCGTGGCCGGCCCCTCTGTTTAAATGCTTGCCTTTCACAACAGCTCTTCCCTTGTTTGTCGTTCTCTTGAGAAATTTTGTAAGCCATAAGGACATAAGCTTGGGAACATGTCCAAGACGGGTTTCATCATTTATTTCAATCTCGTGGATTTGTGTATCTGGCTCTTTATGAACTGCATTCCTCCTGGACCTAAGTTCCCTCTCCCGGACAATTGCGACAGCGTTGGAATCAACCGTGTTAATCTTCTCAACTTCGCACCCCACAACGTCAAACAGCATTGACCGATTATTTTAAGTAAATCGTCCGTCAAAGGCTTTGAACTACAATAGATTTTACAATGACTGTTGGTGTAAAAAAAGGTCTAAGTTTTGTTTCATGGATTTTTTTGAATGTATCTTCACGTATTTAACTCTTTTCAAAAAGCATTTTGCTATATAGAGTCAATAAATCACGTTGACCGCCATTTCTGTCCGATTTATATATTACTTCTATTAAGCGGCCATTTTTCAAAGTTCCGAGGGTGGCCGCTAAATAGAGGTCGCACTGTAAACAATTCAAATGTCATTCTTAAAGATAATTTTGGTCAGAAATTAGTTTAAAGATTTACTGGTATATGAACACAATTCTTTGGGTTGCTGCATGTGATCATGTATGTTCGCAATAGGCTCGAAGAGGATTGGATCTGTTGCTCCACACTATAATCGTACTCTAGTTTACCAGAGGTATCAGACAGGTTTTTATAAGTTGCTTTTCTTGGTCAAGCAAGTAAAAAGTGCTGAAAATCTATTTCGGAGTTTTTCTTCATTCTCAGCAGTGGTCGATTGCAAAACGCCACACTTCATCCGTTTACCCTTGAACCTCATCTAATAATTAATCTAGATCTACGTCTACCAAATACGGTTTGAGGTATGCATCTTCTTTAACGTCTTCTTTAAAATGACTTTAACAATTTCTCAAATTACTGTAAATGTATCATTCTTATGTTTTAGCAGGTAGAATTTCCCCGAACCGATAGAGATTTACGGTCACGTAAAGAACTATTTCAATGATTGGTTGTGTTAATCTCGCCAAAACGTTACTGTAAATATAAAAGGAACTCGGTGAATACTGCGAAAATCGGAAAAACGGATGATTAGAACCTGCAGTGGGTGACTATAAAGACATTTGGTGGATCCTTGTTCGTGAACGTTCAATAGATAGTCAATTCCCTGCCCGCTGATCTTCATGGACACTCTATGGCAACATCTCAAAAATGAGCATGACATTCGTTAAAAGGATGTAGTATTCTATATATTGTTGAAAAAGAAAGTTTAATTAACAAAACAATAGCTTAGTACTCAAAAGAAAATCATTTCTAATGCGTTGTCAGTGCTCTCAATGTCTCAAAGCTTTCACCAATATCTTACACTGTCCTAATTCAAATTCTTATCCTCAACTTAATTCTTATCCATATACCAATTCTAATTCAAATCCCAAGTTGGATCCTGATCTTTATCCTAATCCTTACCCTACGCTTTATCCTAATTTTATCCGAATCCCAACCTAATCGTTATCCTAATCCTAATCTTAGTACTAATCCTAGTCCTCATCCCAAAGCTAATCCTCTTCCTTATTCTAATCCTAATCGTAATCCTAATTCTAATTCTTATTATAATTCTAATCCTATGCTTAACCCTAGCTCTAGTCCTGATCATATTCATATATGAATGTATTGGAAATCCTAATCCTAATTGATGAGCGAAATTGCAAGTTCGTACTATGTGCTACCTCAGCGAAAATAATGATATGATAATAATATTGGAAATACTTTGTAGCTCAATGGTTAGGCCTAACCCAAATGTTAAACCTTACTCTAATCCTAATACTTACCCTATTCCTAATTCTAATCTTAATCCTTATCTTGATTCTTATTCTATTTCTAATTCTATTCCTGACTCTAATGCGATTCCTAATTATAATCAATGTCAATAGCCTGTTAACACGACATCCACAGGTCAAGTGACGGTTTACATAATTCAGTATAATATCGTGTAAATCAAAACGTGACATAATACGCTGACAAAGCTTAAATAAGAGCTACGCATTAAAAACACCCGTAAAATTATGTCCACTGTTCTAGATAGGAGTGAAAGCTGAGAATTCATTTCCTAATAATTAGCAACCAATAATAACCGCTGTCTTCATGTTAACTTTTAATCATTATAAGTCATAAAGCAGACAATCTTAAGTCTTTGATGAATGAGGTTTCTGAAAGGTAGTTTGTATTTTAGAATAAATTCTGTAGTTAGAAGGCAGTTGTTAGGATAACATGGTGGAGAAGCCTCTTACTTGTTTCCCTTGCATAGCAAATATGCACCTCCTAAAAAGGACAGCGACAAAATTCTAAACAGTTATTTGTTGGGAGGTAATAGAAGTCCCACATTCCTAAATTTTCCCAAAGAAATATGCTCCCAGACCTTAATGAAACAATTAATGCCTATCATACGCCGTAACAGACATAAAACTAAACTGGTGTACTAGAGCGTCAATAGCATGTATAGTAGGGATTTATTTATCCTCTATTACCAGTACTAGTATCTGTTTATAAATGTAATCACTTTTCAAAATAATTACATCTACACTTACCCTTAATTTTTGGAATGCTTTAGAAAATCACAGGTAATGGTAAGTGGTGTGGAATAAAACACTTTATGATGACAACCTTTAATAAGTCTGTCACTCTACTCTTCCGAAAAAGAAATGAAATCAAAAAAAAAAAAAAACACAAACAAGATAGTCAATACGAATAACATAACATACGAGTGTAACCATCCTGTCATATTTAACTCTGAAACATGTAGAAACATACTTTGGATGCTCTCTTTCATAACTATCCTGTGACGAATATAGATATTGATTTATCCTAGGTATCGTACACAGAGTTCTATCTAGGATTTCTCGTTTGGGGGAGAAGTCCCGAGTGGCCAGAGGCCACGAGCTTCCTAAGGGGCTCCCGGGGGCATACCTCCGTAAATTTTTTGAAGTGAATATGTGCTGAGATGCAGTCTGGTGCATTTTGAGACGCAATTTTGAGATAACGTTACGGTGATATTTTATTTTATTTTTTCTGGATGATTTTTCCGATATAGTTACTTATATACATTATTGTAATGAAAATATTTTTGGCGGGGAAGCTGTGCGTTTTGGGGGGAGAAGCTTCTACCTTTCCGATACCCTAGATAGAACCCTGGTACACATAAGTTGTCTCTGAATACAACCAGCTCATAATTTACCAAATTTCATTTAACGAGCTTGACGAACATTCGCTAGTTGTTCGAGATAGACCAAAGTCCCACATGAACCAAATTTGTGTTCAACATTTAGTATTTCAATTGTCATTGTCATATCACAGACTCCGTTTAAGCATCGAATATCACGAAGGTACACCTCAGCTCACCTTTCGAGTCTTGGTAGCTAAATGATTAAAGCATCTCACCGACCATCAGAAGGTTGCGGTTCGATTCCCGTCTAGTGCTCAGAAATTGTCTTTCTGAAATAAAGAGCTTGACGAACGTTTTCCAGACATCCGATTTAAATTGGTTCGGACACAATCAGCCCCTTTCCCAGAAAGAATATGGTTAAGAATAGATGTGTTGTATTGTTAATCTTTTATTTTTACATTTTGTTTTCATTCTTGTTTTTTAACTTTAGAAATAGTTTAACACTTACCTGGCAGAAAAAGTCTTGAACGTTGCTCATTTTCTTCGTCTAGCACTTTTTGGCACTTCAATGCGCACCCGATGAGAACTTTTCTTTTGACGAGTAAAATCGTATCGCGTTAAACAGACTAATATGATAAAAGTGCTCACATAAAAACAGCGGGGTGGAGAGGGTTAAGCAACGTTTAAAACTTATCAAATTAGACTAGCGATAAAGCATCTTTAATTTCTTACCTGGTTGTGTTCTTTCGGTTTTTTGGGGATTTTTTGCATTTTTTAAATTCTTACTACAATTTTTAACTAATTTTTAAATTGTGCGTTTGTGTTCTGCTTCTTAAAAATCTGTATAATCTGAGATAAATCACCACATTACTCGTTCCCATACAAAAAACTTATGTACTATTTCACTTGCGAATAAAACTGTTCACACGTGAAATTAATGTACATCTGTGAATTACCTATTTCTTATAAAAAGGTTTCATGTGTGAGATGTTGAACCATGCTATTTAATTAACAAGTGAATCAAATTAAGGCTGTAGATAGGGTAGGGTCCTGTGGGCGATGCCCTGCTCAGTGAATCATTTTAACGTACTCATTTCCGCAGTGTTAGTACGCTTCAGAGCACATACTTACCCAACCTCGTACGCAGGGCCTTCTCAACACATGGTTGGCGGTGCGGAGAAATTTCTGGCAAATGCTGGTCAAAATACTCCAAGATTCTTTGAGTACTTTTTCACGTGATTAATTCGAACTGATACTATTTCGGGGATTTCTACGTTTTTAGGCTGCGGCTAAACAGACTAACCTATCAAGTCTCTCGTGAGACGAAATGAATCAGTTCGCCATAAATTGGCGGTTTATGAGGAGAAGTTCGTGGTTTGTTTCAATTAAGTTAAACTAATAAATAATTTGATTCGGATGACTGAGTCGTGGATGTCCTTTTGAGCGAACGGGAAATTACATTTCAGGAAAAATTTGATGTTTGTCTCAAGCCTTATCAACACAATGTTTGGGTCGAATAATTCAATAAAGCAACTTTGTTAACTTTAAAGATTCTACTGTCGGTAAAGATAAACATGGACCATCGAAAACTGAAGTCTTGGTGAAAGGTGAAAAATCGGACATGTTTCTCAAACTGTAATTGTCTTTTGTTTACTGAGTTGCTGCTGTTAAGGTACTGCAAGCACTAATCATAGCCTTCTGCCTATGCATAAGGATCAATTGTTCGCTGCCGTTTTCTGTCCGCTCGCATGTACGTCTCTGGGATTTGAACAAAAGGTGCTGTTGAAAGTTATGCCGTCGGTTGATTTTGAAAGAGCTTATTCAGAATAACCAGAAATTGCATTGATTTAGTACTTTGTATAATATGACTGGAATAAGAAGAAACATAAGGACAAGCACAAGAAAAAATAGGAACTTCTTCCGTTCTTTGTGCTTGTGCTTATTTCATATATATGGATGAGGCTTTAATACAAACAACTTGTTTGAAAATGATACATTTGGCAATAAAGTTAATCAGTAAAGAATTCATTAGTCAATACATCTGATGCTTTTCACTTAAAGAATTATAGTGATTGCAACTAATATTTAATGCATATACTTGTCATCAGGTACATAATGTACAAGTTATTTTACTACAAATTATATTTATTTGCAATTACCGTAAAATTATGATTTGACATAATATTATACTGAACATTCGAATGCAAGCTTGTTTCTTATTCTTAAATTTATACTTCCTAGCTAATTTTGAAATTTAGCTCTGAAGTCATGAATGTGATTGAATGTGATTCATGTTCATGAGTGTGATTTGCTCTTTTGATGCAAAAACATAGTAAAATGACATAAAAATATACATATTTAATTTACGTAGATTTGATTTACATTTACAAGTGTAACACGCATGCCTAGGCCAACGTTATTCATTTGGCACTTCAATTTTTTTATCCTGGCTAACAGAAGCTACTTTCACTTTGGCTAATGCCAGATGATTTTACTTTTCCAGGGGATACCTCCTGGCATGATGGTCCCCTGTTATTAGAGTCACCCTGTAAGTCATGATACTGACCTTGGTCAGGATAACTGATTCAATAATTATTTATTCTCCCATTGTAATCTGTTTCTTATGCTTTCGCAACCATGCAAGAAAGTCCATCATATTTATGGTAATAGTGCCACAGCTATCAATACAAGTACAATTTAATCATTGCGTTTTGCAGTTTAACTCCATCTTCGAGTGGTATTAGACAATTACCTTTAAAAATGCGAATTTAGAAATCAAGATTTTCTTACGCGATATGCTTAAACTAGTGGGTCCCTGACGTAGATGCCGATAACCAATTATATTGCTGAGATTTCTTTTGGAGTTTAAATCTGGTTTTTGCTAGATTAAGAATGTCCCAATGGTTTTTTTTATCAAGTGTGCCCTTTGTTTTTTCAACATTTTCTTTTTTAGTTTTAGAATGGTTCTGGGATGACATTGGGTAAAATGCCTAAAGAAAGTTACGTTTTCGTTAAACTGGGTGTGTCCAGAAACTTTACCAGGCTGAGATACTGCTGGGCAAAAGTTTATCTAAGGGGGACAGATACTGTTGGGCAAAAATTTATCTAAGGGGGACTAATAACATTCTGACAAGAAAAGGTCTATTGTTTATAATGTATTAGAAAAATTTACAGGGACCATAACTTATATTGGGGAATGATCCTTTCTGGTCTCCTTTCGCTACAGCCTTGGTCATATAGATTATTTATAGAGCAGAGTTGTCAATGCAACGTGTTGAAAACGATCTTTTGTTCTTCCCCGTGGTCCTTATCAAAAGAAGTTACATTTGAAAGGGTGAACAGAATCTCTATCAAGACATTTTTTCGTTTGTGATACTTGGCAGAATTACACTTGTGGCCGAGTTGTTGACAAAACACGGATCCATCGATGTGATCTGCTGTTAGCCAGAGCAATTTTCTTATTGTTTGTTTGCCAATTTTGGCATTACGAGCCAATTTTCTCAAATATGCCGTAGGTCATGAATTGTCCGACCTAATGAAGCCAAGGTTTCTGCTGGAACAAAAGGGTTATTGAAATTAGTTCATTACGTGTACGATTTCGATGTGCATGGAAACACCAAAGAAACACATCTATTAGGCGATAAAAATCGTATTCTTCAGTAGCTCGAGGGATATTACCCATGTCATTTTCCATATGCTTCAAACCATTTTTTGTAGGCATGGTGTTTTTTGGGCAATGAAAGATGCGGGTAAGAATATACGAAGTTAGGAGTTTTGCTTACTTGACCACTGTCACCACCGAAGTTCGAAAGAGGACTATCGTCACTTTCTAAGCCCTAGAAATAATTTGACCAAGAAATGAAAAAGCTAGAAAAACCTGTCTGGTACACAAGAACAAGGGTGTGGCATGTTTCCAACAGTAGACCCAACCACCTTTGAGCCAATAACAAACATGCATACAAACATGCACAATCCCAAAGAATTTGTAGTCATAGAACTATAAACCTTTGAATTATTTTTTCAATTTTGTTTATGAATCATGTAACTTACGGATATTTCATTACTTTTTGATTGGAATTTCTATAATTTAAATATGAAATCCTTCTAGGTTTATTACACATTCCGAGTTGTACCATATCAAATAACTTTATGTGGGACTTTTTAATTTATTGATTATAAACTCTATGGTCATCATTAGAATTGTATTAGGGAATTTAAGAATTACGAAGGACATGTGAACGCGTTCCTTCGAAATTTTATTATTTAAAGAAGTCACAATTAACAGACGACGGCATTATATACTGATGACTTGTTTTATAGTTAATAAGACGTTCTAGTTCTCGAATACTGACTTTTGTTTCAGTCATTTGCTTCACAAAGCTTGAACAAGAAGGTACAATAAAGCTTTTTTTTCAATAACTTTGAATTATTAAAAGTTTTCCTTTTCACTCTTAACTCTTAGTTTCAATTTCTTTCTGAGTACAGCGTTACACAGCCGTCGGCTCAGAGCTATGCCCTAACACTATGAATATTATAATGAAACTTTTAATGAAATGTCCCCTTCAGGTGTAAGACATATCAATCAAAAAAGAATAATTGCGCTAAAAATAAAGAACAACCGAATACAACCATTAATACGAAGTAGCCTGTAAATAGTTTTAAAGTACCACATGATATTTCACTCCTATCGAGTAGGGAGAACTTTAATTCTATAATATGGGTTTGTTTAAAGTTTCAGTCTTGATCATAACAAACGGATAGGAGTTGTTTCCACTTTTGCCAGATCATTTGATCCATGAAGTCTCAAGGATAATTCCAGCTATATCATTTTAGAAAAAATCGTGGAACACTGGCTTGGTTTGAGTATTGTTATTTTTATTTAAACTTATAATGCTATTTCTTCTAGTTGGTGCTTGAACAAACCTATGTCATAAGCAGCCAATAATTATTTCCTGTCAAGGACTAGCTTCAAGATTCTTTGTTGTCCTATTACAGAATCGGTCCATTTGATAACTCTCACTTAAAACTATCTGAAGGGAAATATTACAGCTTCTATAATTTTCACAGATAATTTTCCTGGTTTAATACTTTCTGTAAAGATAGCTTCCCTTGATGTATAAACTCATTACAAAGACATCTGCAGCAAACCGGATTATAGTAATAGAAACTTAATCCTACTTGGAAAGAGTCAAACAATGTTACCTGTTTTGGTTAATTTGAAGGTATAGTGATAATGTTAATAGTGTTTAAGATATTGCGTTTATACCGAGATTCTTCCTGAACGTTTATGTCTAGAGGACTTTGGTAGACTTTAAGTTTTTATCTTAATTACTGGAGAAAGAAAAAAGAAAAAAAAAGAATTATATTGCGTAAGAAACGTCAGCCAAGAGTAAAACGCCAAAATATTTACAACTTCAAAAATTGAAAACAAAGACTCTAACTTTTAAAGCGAAGGCCCTTGGTCATGGTAATATAAAATAAATCAGTAACTTACTAAGTTGGAAACTAAATCAATAACAAAATAATTAAGGAGATGAACCAAATAGTACATCATTTCCTTTATTAAAAGATCGATTAGTAAACAGGCAATAGGACTAACCATTTACCAACCCAAGGGAATGATTATTTAGTAAAACTAAAATAAATGAGACTGAAACGGATCAGTAACATGCTAATGAGAGAGAGAGACATGATAGACGTGAGAAAAAAAAGAGAAATCTTTCGTTTCGTCACTGGCGTCCCTCAATTTTTGCTTCAAGTATATACTTATGCTGTAATTTAGACCAAACTATTTCCTTTCCATGTTTCTCGTACCAAATTTTGAAGGTCATCAGGCAATTTCACTTCAGAATAGAAATTAAAGGCAACAATATCAGAGAAAACCCCTCAGGTTTAAGTACATTAACTTATGTATATGTGTCCAATTCATAAGTTGCTATGCTACGGCACTCGGCGCATAAAACTTCCCCCGAGATATTTTAATTTGCAGTTGCTCATGGATATTTTCTTTGATGCAATCCCAGTTAAAACATTCATGAAATTTACAGTTTCTTACATTAAATTAAAAGAAAAAATTGAAATGAGAGAAGATAAAGGATTTTTAAAGACACCTAATAGTGAACTAAATCTAAGAACTTCTAGTTTGCTTGTTCATATTTAAAAATTTTGACTTAATCAATTATTCTGGTAATACCATAAATTTATTTAGAATTTGATATTATGCACATATCACATGCTTATCTTTAACAAAGTCATTAAGTTATTGAATGTATATCCTAGGAAGTACATATTAAATTACAATCGTATGTCAAGATCAAGGAAGAGGAAAAAGACAATCGATAATTGAATTTGGTTGTAACATTTTCAGTCCAACAAACGCTTTTTATATATTCATAAGACTACGATTCTCAACTCCAAAGCGATCATTAAGGATGAATGACATTTCCCAATCTCAAGTACATACTTGAACAATTTGAAAAGAAATCTGGAAATAAATGACATTTTTATCATTATAGTCACTGTTACTTGAACTTTACCCTTTCTTTCAAACAAAATATAATGAAAATTTTGTTATGTAATGTAACATGACTCGATTTTTTCTCTCTTTCAATATAATTAATTAACGTTATTCAAGAAATTTCATTAGTAAGATAAAGAACGTATCTCAAAGGTATGTATCTCCAGAAAATTAAAATTTATGGTTAATTATCCTTTTATTCCGATGAGACAAATCGTTTTCAAAGGAAAAAATCGCTTGACAATAAATTCTTGTTTGGTTGATGTATTTGTAAAATAACCATGCACGACATCAGCTCACCAATAAAATTTCTCAAAATAAATCATTTTAAAAGCTAGGTCCCTAACCACTAGTTATATATCGTTAAATTTTCACATAATTTGCGTAATAGATTGTTGGATATTTATTGATTAGCTGTTGTTTTGTGAGAAGGTTAGAGTGGCTAATGTCATTTATTCGAAATTTTAGCTTTAGGGACATTCTTATTCC
>JBAHVQ010038048.1:0-60638 GCA_036872915.1 Nanipora kamurai | reverse complement strand
AAAGCGGCATTCTCAAAATTGGCAGATCCGCTGAAAGCGGCATTCTCAAAATAGGCAGATTCGCTGAAAGCGGCATCACGGAAAAAGGCAGATTCGCTGAAAGTGGCAGCACCGAAACTGGCATATCCGCTGAAAGCGGCAGCAGCGAAATAGGCATATCCGCTGAAAGCAGCAGCATCGAAATAGGCATATCCGCTGAAAGCAGCATTCTCAAAATTGGCAGATTCGCTGAAAGCGGCATTCTCAAAATTGGCAGATTCGCTGAAAGCGGCATTCTCAAAATTGGCATATCCGCTGAAAGCGGCATTCTCAAAATTGGCACGTCCGCTGAAACAAGCAAAAGAGAAATCGACGCTCAGTCCCTCTGTTCGGGCGCCTAACCCCTGCCACCACTGCCCGGCATCAAATTGGGGGGGAAAGACCACGCCCCGGAGGGTGATCCAGCTTCCATCGAATCTCTCTTCGGGATTCTGGACACGCTGGTCGAGCAGAGATTCAAATTCTCGCCCTTGCTCATCATCAAGCGGCTGATCCTTGGGTTGGTGCAAGAGGCAGAGCGTTTCTGCGCCCTCTGCAGCAGTAGTGCACCCTGTGAAGTGGCATTCTCGCATCTTAGTCTCTCCCAGATTGGTGGAGATAATGGCGCAGGGCGGCGGCGGCCTTGCCCCGGTGGCTGTGGGTTTCTTTTTCTTCGAGCGACAGTTGCGAGAGGGGGCGGTCTGTGCTGTTGGGCACAAAAATGGGGTCGAATCCAAAGCGTTCTCCCGGTTGCGGGGCGATAATCCGCCCGGGAACCTCGCCGATAAATTGCTCGATTCGCTGCTCCTTGACGATCCACAGCGATAAGACGCAAGAGGCGGTGGCGGCAGTGTCTTTGCCTTGGGTTAATTCGTAAAGCCCAGTGGTACCCAAACGCTCGAAAAAAAATTTGATCAGCGTACCCGGCAAGCCGTTCAGGGCATCAAAGGAAAGGGCGGTATCATCAACCAGCAGGTAGTCGGCACTGCTCTTGAGCACCGCCTCGTGCTCGAGGGCGGCGGTCAGCTTAGCCCGGCTGACCTCCCCTATATCAAGGCTCTGCACCTCCAGCGTGTCGATCGCCAGCTGCTGTATCTTCAAGGCAAGACCAGAGAGCATCGCCTCGATTTGGCGTGTCTTTTTGGCATTACCCGACAGAAAAATCAATGTTTTCATCCCTTCACCCCATCCTTGCTATCCATGGTATTCTGCCCCACATTGCGTTGAAAATCTACCGAGACCACCTCTGAGACCCCCGGTTCGTTCATGGTAACCCCGAACATACGGTCGGCAATCTCCATGGTCTTGCGGTTGTGGGTAATGATAATCAACTGAGTGGTCTTGGACAACTCCTTGGCCAGGCGGCAAAATCGTCCGATATTGGCATCATCAAGCGGAGCATCGACCTCATCAAGGATACAAAAAGGACTCGGTTTGATCAAGAACACCGCAAAAATGAGCGCAATGGCAGTCAGCGCCTTTTCACCGCCGCTGAGTAGGGTTATGCTCTTGGGCATCTTGCCCGGCGGCTTGGCCATAATCTCAACGCCGGTCTCCAGCAGCTGGCTCTCATCGGTCAACTCAAGAGCGGCACTGCCCCCCTCAAAGAGCAAGGGGAAGAGGGTTTGGAACTTTTCATTGACCTGCTCAAAGGTTTCTCGAAAGCGTTTGCGGGATTCGCGATCCATGTGGGTGATCGCGTTGATCAGGGCATCTATACCCTCCTTGAGGTCGTTTTTTTGCCCATTCAAGAAATCGAGGCGTTCCTTTAGCTTGTCGTATTCCTCACGGGCAGCCAGGTTTACCCTGCCCATAGCGCTGATGCTCGCTTTGAGCAAGCGCAATTCGGCCCGCTTGGCATCGGGCTGAAAACTCTGGCGGTTAAGGTTGCGCAATAGATACTCTGGGTGGGCGGCATTATTTTCTGCCAAACGCTCAAGCAGCTCTTGCAGCCGTTGTTCATTTTGGGCAATGAGCATGGCGTGCTCTTGCCCTTGCAGGCGTAATTTTTCCAGCCTTTGGCGTGCAGCCCCCAGTTCTTTTTCCCGCGCTTGGAGCCTTATTTTCTCTTGCTCCAGAGCATCTTTGCCGGTGCTCAATTCCTGCTGGGCTGCCTTGAGGGTGGACAGCAGAGCCTTCATCTTCTGCTGCGACTGCTCCAGTTTTTGGGCAAGGGCGTGTTGTTCTTGCTGGCGCTGCTGCACTTCTTGCCCCGAGCTTTCCTGCTTTTTGCTGAGCTTATCTAGTGTTTTACGGTGCAGCTGCATCTTCTCACGGGCAGAATTGAGGGCATTCTGCACATCTTTTTGGGACAGGAGTAGGTGCTGCTGTGAATGCTGGAGTGCAGCCACACGCTCTTTTTGGGCGGTATAGCCTGCCTCGGCGGCGGTAATCTCTTGCTCAAGGGTGATACGCTCTAGGGCCTCTGCTTCTCTGCCCTGCTCTAGCTTTTCCAGCCGTCGTACGGCTTTAGCACTAAGGCTGGCAAACTCGGCTTTGCGCTGCTCCACCGATTCGATCTGCTTTTGGTCATTATCAAGCTGGTTGCGCTTGACGGCTATGCTGGCATTGGCGGCATTGATCGCCTGATCCAGCTCTGCCTTGTGCTCGGTGAGGTCATCGAGTTGAGCCGCATAGTCTTGGCAGCGTTCTTTTTGCTCCTCATGCTCTTCTTGCCAGGTGAGCAGATCGCTCTGCAAAGCGGCAATGTGTTCTGCGGTGGCGGCGAGGTCTTTTTTGCGCTGGTTATGGCGGGTGAACACATTTGCCTCTTGCCCACTCTCGGTTGCGGTATCGAGCACAAACTCACCGCTGCTCAGGCGGGAGTCGCCTTGGGCATTCAGCGCCTCAGCCTCTGTGCTGGCTTGGGGATCAGCAGTGCTAAAGGCTTGGGGATCAAGGTATACCCGCCTAAAGGCTGCCGGGAGCTGTTCGGGTGGTTTGCCTTCGATATAATCGGCCAGGCGCTCTGTGCCCTCTCTTGCCCCGTGCTGTTCTGGTGGGTGATCATCGAGAAAAAAGAGACCAACTTGCCCACAGCCCAGCTCTGAGCATAGCTGGCGTATCTGAGGAAATACTGCTTTTCGCTGAAAAACTAGCAAGTTGCGCTTGCGGTTGAGGTAGGTGCCAAAAGCGGGCGGTGCAGAATCGGCAAGCGACACCCCGTCTAAAATGCTGTAGGCAAAGCCCAACTCTTCGCCGAGCATGGGGTTTTGGGCAAGGTGCTCGAGCAGGGTTGCCGTGCCCTCACCAAAATCATGCTGGCTCTCAAGCGATTCTTCAAACACCTTGTGCTGGGCCTCGGCGGTGGCTAGGGTGGTTTTGGTCTGCCGCAAACGCTGTTCCAGCTCTTGCAGGGACTCCCGTTCATCTTCACTGCGTTCGCTCAAAAAATCGAGCTTATCTTGCAGCAGCTCTTTTTCTTCTCGGTCTTGGCTCAACTGAACCTGCAGCTCCCGCAGTGCTAGCTCTTGCTCGACGGTTGCGCTCTGATGGATGGTGATCTGCTCTTGAGCGCTTTCGTCTTGCTGGTAATACTCTACCAGCCGCTCCTTGAGGTTGGTAATTTCGATAGCAGCGGCATCTTGGGCGGCACGCAATTCGGCCAGATTGGATTTGCGCTCTGAGCGTTTTTGCTCTGTGCTAGAGAGCAGGGCTTGCTCCGCTTTGATCTGCGAGCTCAAAGCAGAGAGCTGCTGCTGCAAAGCCGCTTGTTCGCCCTCTTGCTCGGTAGCGTTATCCTCGGCTTGAGCGAGAGCTGCACGGGCTTCTGCCTCTTCTGCCACCAGAGTGCGAGAGGTTTCTGCCCCTTTGCTGTGCCATTGGCTGATATTTTGCTGCGCCTGGCGGTAGAGCTGCTGTTGGGTTTCCTCAGCGGCGATCTGTTCTTTGATCTGTTCCACACGGCTGCGCCGCTCTTCTTGCAGCAATTCTGCTTTTTGAATCTCAAAGCGGAGCACGGCGGTTTGTGCATCTTGGGCTGCCCCGCTTGATTCGGCATCTTCAATCTCTTGTTTGGTTCGGGCAAAAATGCTGGTGCTGTCTTTGATTGTTTGCTGCAATTCTTCCCAGGTGAGGGCGGCCAACCCCTGTTCAATCTCTCGGGCCGCATTGCGACACTCTTCAAAGCGACAGGCGGCGGCGGCCTGTTTGGCGAGTGATTCTTCTTGCTCGTTGAGCTCGGCGAGTATGTCTTCGACCCGCTGGATATTTTGGCGGGTGGTCTCTAGCTTTTTTTGTGCCTCTTGCTTTTTGAGTTTGAATTTGAGTATACCTGCCGCTTCTTCGATAATGCTCCGTCGCTCCTCTGGAGAGCCGGTGACTATGCGGGTGATGCGTTCTTGCTCAATAATGGCATACCCCTTGGAGCGTCCAACGCCGGTATCAAGGAAGAGCCCGCGTATATCCGTGAGGCGAGCGGGGGAGTTGTTGAGCAGATACTCACTTTCCCCGCTGCGGTACAGTTTGCGGGTTATGCCTATCTCGCCAAATTGCAGGTATCTCGAATCAGGATCCGGATTAGCGTTGCTGAAAAACAGAGATGATCGCGCCATACTGGTCGCCCGGCGACGATCGCTGCCCGAGAAGATGATGTCTTGCATGTGCGACCCCCGCAGATGCTTGGCGCTCTGCTCGCCCAAGCACCAGCGTATAGCATCGACTATATTGCTCTTGCCACACCCATTGGGTCCCACCACCACCGATATACCACTTTGGGCAAAGGAAATAGAAATTTTATCGCAAAACGATTTGAACCCGACAAGCTCAAGACGCAGCAGGTGCATTACCCTCGCTCGGTGTCATAGGAGAACTGTATTCCAGCGAAAAGGGGTAGCGGTAGGGCCCACAGCGCACCTCAGAATGCAAGCTCATCTCCAGCGGTGGGCGAGAAAAGAGCTGCACCGAGGACTCATAGGCATCTAAGAGGCGCAAACGCAGTTTTATGCTAAAATTTCCTTGGCTTTTTGGAGGCATGGGATCAAGCGGCATGATTTTCCCCAGTTGCAGGGTTCTCTGGGCAATCTTGACCGCAAAAGGATCTAGAGTGCAGATAAAGGCAACACCTTCTGTGGGGTTGAACATATTCCAGTGTATATCGTAATCCACAAAGCCCACCGATACCTCGGCATTGGCAATGCTTGGCGCTTGCTGCATTTTTGGCTGCTCTATTTGCAGATTCCTGCTGAAAATTTTGTTTTTCGGGGCGGCATGCGAGAAAAGGCTAAGGGTAATGCTTTGAGGACTGTTATCCACCTCTGTTATGGGCAGGCTGAAGAGCACCGACACGGGTGCTCTCTGCTGGGTGAGGTCTTGTGTATACTCTTTGCCTCCCTGCTGGAGGCGGGCAAAGAGATGTTGGTGGCGAGGGTCGCTCTCTTTTGTGGAGGCAAAAGCAAAGGTAGCGGCTATGCTGTAGATATGTGCTGCCTCTTGATGAGAAGAGGTGTCATTAGAGACGATGATCCCTTGCAGTTCGGCTGTGGGCAGAGTCTCCCAGACAGCCGGCTCAACAGGGCGCAGCGGAGACCTATCGCTCAATTCATCCGATGTTGGGTTAGAGGCAACCGATTCTGTCTGCGATTCTTCGGTGCCTCTGCTGGCTTGCTCTGCTGGCGTCTGTTGCTCAAAAGACGACGGCGGCTGAGGCTCAACCCGCTGCTGAGCACAAGAAAGCAAGAAAAAAACAAAAACAAGGAGTGCAGCATATTTGGGAGGAAGCATGATACCAATGGGGTACAGGTGAAGATAATCTGCTTGTTTGCGTTTGAAAAATGTCTGGTAGAGAGGAGGTCATGGGCGACGCTGACCAAAGAGGGCGGTACCAATGCGAATGTATGTTGCTCCCTCGGCAATGGCGATGGGGTAATCGCCCGACATACCCATCGATAGTTCGGTGAGTTGAGCAGAAATACCAAAATCCTTGCCGACTCGCTCTCGCAAATTGGCCAGTTGCCGATATATTTTTGCGGTTTGTGGCTGCGTATAGGACGGGTCTGGAATGGTCATCAGGCCAATCAGGCGCAAAGCTTGAAAAGCGAGCACGCCTTCCACCAATGCGAATAACTCATCGGCAGAGGCTATGCCGCTCTTGCTCGCCTCACCCGAAAGATTCATCTGAATACAAAAAGAGGCGCACTTCCCGGCAGCAGCATAGCGCTCTTCCAGCATTTGAGCTGTGCCCAAATCGGCGATGCTGTGCAAGCAAACAAAGAGATCGGGGCAATACTTGACCTTGTTTTTTTGCAGACTTCCTAAAAAATGGAGTTCGCACTGCTCAGAAAGCTGCTCTCGCTTTTGTCTGGCTTCTTGCACCTTATTTTCTCCAAAGCAAAGCAACCCCGCCGCAAAGAGAGCCTGCATGGCCTCAACGGGTTGGTGTTTGGACACCGCAATCAGCTTGACGTGCTCTCCATAACCATCACAAGCCTTGAGCTGTGCTTGAAAAGCAGCCAAACGCTCGTGAAGATTGGGCTCGTGAAGATTGTGCTCATGCAGGCTCTTATCGGGCATGCCGCCTATCCGTCATACCCCTTAAACAGCATGATGGCGTTTGTACCCCCAAAACCAAAACTGTTGCTCATGGCAACACGAATTGGGCGTTCCTTGGGCTGATTAGGCGTAATGTCTAAATCGCACTCTGGGTCGAGGTTTTCAACATTGATAGTGGGTGGCACGACATTATTCTGCATGGCCTTGATAGTGAAGACCGCCTCTATCCCGCCAGCACCCCCGAGCAAGTGCCCAGTCATAGATTTGGAAGAACTAATCGACACACGAGAGGCTGCCTCTTGCCCAAAGCAGTGCTTGATCGCTTTGATCTCATTGATATCACCTATGGGAGTGGAGGTGCCATGGGCATTGATATAATCGACATCAGCTGGATTCAACTTGGCGTCTCGGAGGGCATTACGCATAGCAAGGCTTGGCCCTTCCATGCTGGGTGCGGTAATGTGCGAGGCATCAGAGCTTGCTCCATACCCCACAACCTCGGCGTATATTTTTGCCCCACGCTGGCGCGCAAAGGCCTCATCCTCCAACACCAGAATACCTGCACCTTCACCAAGCACGAAACCGTCTCGATCAACATCATAAGGGCGGCTTGCCCGGGTAGGAGCATCATTGCGGGTAGAAAGGGCTTTCATACTCCCAAAACCAGCGAGGGGCAGCGCGCAGATGGTTGCTTCGCAGCCTCCGGTGATCATCACCTTAGCGTCTCCACGCTCTATTATTCGCGCTGAATCGCCAATGGAATGATTTGCCGAGGAACAAGCAGATACGGTGGTGGCATTGTAGCCCTTAGCACCAAGCATGATCGATATATTTCCCGAGGTCATATTGGCGATAGTCATGGGGATGAAAAAAGGCGTTACCCGCCGCTCGCCCTTATCACGCACCACATCTCGGTAGCGCTCGATATTCGGCAAGCCGCCTATGCCAACACCAACGCAAACCCCCGTTTCCTCAGAAATTTCCTCGGTAATTTCCAATTCAGCGTCTTGCATGGCCTGCTGGGTTGCGGCGACGGCGTACTGGATAAATACATCCATCTTTTTGATATCTTTTGGCGCAAGATATTCTGTTGGGTCAAAATTGCGTACTTCGCCTGCAATTTTTGTAGAAAATGGAGATACATCAATTTTGGTGATGGTATCAATGCCACTTTTACCGACCAACAGATTGCCCCAAGACTCGGCAACGCTATTTCCAATGGGTGTAATAGCACCCATACCTGTTACAACAACTCTATTTCTCATAGCATAATCGTATAAGATGAGATGCCCTTTTTCGGCGTAATATCAATCGGCTTGCCATCAATCGGCATTTTGTAGCTTTTCGATGTAATCTATAGCCTTTTGAATGGTGGTAATTGAATCTGCTTCTTCTTCTGGAATACTTACATCAAATTCATCTTCAAACGCCATCATCAATTCGACCGCATCTAAGGAATCAGCCCCCAAGTCATCGTAAAAGTTAGACTCGTTTTTCACATTGGCTATCTCCACGCCTAGCTGTTCGGCAACTATTTCCCTTATTCTATTTGCATTATCACTCATAAAACCTCGTTCGAAAAAAATATAAAATTATCACCATTATCGTTTATCATGTAAGCAAACTCCACAAACATGATATGCTCATAGTCTATGTTATGTTTGTCTATAAGGCAAATCACCCTCCAGAAAGAGGGTACAAGACTAATACATACCGCCATTGATATGCAAGGTCTCCCCGGTGATATAACTCGACAAAGGAGAACACAAAAATAAGGCGGCGTGGGCAATGTCTTCACTTTTGCCCATTCGTTTGAGTGGAATGCTGGCAAAGATACCTTCTTTTTGAGCATCGCTCAAAGCCTCGGTCATATCAGTTTCGATAAAACCTGGAGCGATCACATTGCAGAGAATATTGCGGGGCGCCAGTTCTTTTGCGAGGGATTTGGTCATGCCAATCACCCCCGCTTTAGAGGCGCAATAGTTCGATTGCCCTGCATTTCCCATCACTCCAACTACAGAGCTGATAGTCACAATCCGTCCTGATCTGGCTTTCATCATGGGTTTAGCGCAAGCTTTTGTCAAATGAAAGACCCCGCTCAAGTTGACATCAATTACCTGCTGCCATTCCTCTGGCTTCATTCTGAGGAGCAGATTATCTCGGGTGAGACCAGCATTATTCACCAAAAAATCCACAGCACCAAAGGTATCCATAGTTTTTTGCACCAGTTCGGTGCATTTTTCGGGATCGTCTATGCTGCCGCTCACATACACACTCTCTGCGTTTTTGGATTGCAATTCTGCAATCAAAGCCTCTGCATCTGTGGCATTGCGGTTGATAAAGGCTATATTGGCGCCGCTCTCTGCAAAGGCCAGGGCTATGCTGCGCCCTATACCTCGAGTGGCACCGCTGATAACAGCCACCTTTCCTGAAAAATCAAACATTGTGTTTCCGTTTAGATTGTTATTACAAAGACCACACTAGAGCGTTGAGAGAAACTCATCTACAGATTCTCTCTTGTATATGTTTACCCGTCGCTTGGTTTTATCAATACGCTTCATCATCCCTGTGAGCACGCTCCCATAACCAAACTCGATAAGAGTATCTATCTGCTCTTGCACCTTGAGAATACCAGAATCCCATAGTACCGACGAGGTGACCTGCCTTGTCAGGCTGTCGGCAAAATCTTGGGCACGGGTGAGGAGGCGATTATCGACATTGCTGATCACCGGGCACGAGGCATCGCGAAAGGTCACCCCTTCCAGCACCTTTTGCAGTCCATCTTGAGCGGGTTGCATCAACACGCTGTGGAATGGCGCGCTCACTGGAAGTCGCTTTCCCTTGAGGTGAGTGAGCACTTGATCAACGGCTGCCGAATGCCCCGATATAACGATTTGCCCGGGGGTGTTATAGTTTGCCGCTGCCACTATCTCACCAGATAATGCGCCATCTGCCGCCTGCTGTTGGCATACTTCAGCGCAGACCTGGTCTACCTCATCGGCGCTATGCCCCAGCACTGCAGCCATAGCTCCTTGCCCAGGTGGCACGGCACTCTGCATCAATTTTCCCCGAGCATGAACCGTCTGTATGGCATCGGCATAGCTCATCACCCCTGCGGCGACCAACGCCGAGTATTCGCCAAGGGAATGCCCAGCAACAAATAGGGGCTCAAGATCGCAAGATTCACGAAAATTTTCAAAGGCAATAATGGAAATGGCAAGGATAGCCGGCTGTGCATTTTCTGTGAGCGTGAGCTGATCGAGCGGGCCTTCAAGACACAACAACTTGAGGTCAAACCCGAGCAGGTCGCTTGCTTCCTCAAGGCGTCCGAAGGCTTTGCATCCAGAAAGCTCTGCTCCCATACCTACTGCTTGCGAGCCCTGTCCGGGAAAAACGAATAGAGGTTTCATGGTAGGTACAGGCTCATAGCAGGTGTAGTTTCAGGGTTTGGATTCTGTGGAAACTTTGGATAATAAGTCCGAGTTAGCGAGCAGCATATCCTCTATTTTCTGGTTTACATTAGCCTCCGCCGCCCAAGCAGCAAAACTCACTGCGGTTTGTATGGCCTCGGGGCTTGAGCCGCCGTGGGCAACCACGCCTACTCCCCGCAACCCCAGCAGCGGAGCACCGCCATAACGGGCATAGTCCGATTTTCGGGCGACTGCCCGAAAGACGCTCTGCATGAAAAAAGCGCCAACCTTGGATATGATCGAATCGGTAATGCTCTCTTTGATAAATTCCTTACACAGCATTGCCGCGCCTTGGGATCCTTTGAGCATAACATTACCGGCAAAGCCATCACAAATAATGATATCTGCTGCAGAATGAAAAAAGTTCTTCCCCTCAACATTGCCGATAAACTCCAGCGAGCTGCGCTTGAGCAGTTCATAAGCAGCTTTGCTCAATTCATCTCCCTTGCCTTCCTCGCTACCCACATTGAGCAGCGCCACTTTGGGTGTTTCCACCCTATGAATTTCAGACATATACACAGAGCTGAGCAGGGCAAACTGCAAAAGCTGGTGTGGCTGGCAGTCCATATTGGCACCCGCATCTGATAAAAGCAAGGTGCCACCAGCGGTCTTGGGCATCAGCGCACCAATACAGGGGCGATCTATGCGCTCCATGGTTCCCAGTATCATTTTTCCTAGGGCTAGCATAGCTCCTGAGTGCCCTGCACTCATTACGCCTTGTGCCTTTCCTTCTTTGTGAAGCTGGTAGGCTACACGCATGGAAGAGCCACGCTTGCGGATAGCCTGAGAGATATTATCAGACATGTCTATCTCATCATCGGCGTGGTGTATTGCTACCTGGCTTGCAGGGTAGGAGTGCTGCGAAAGCTCCTGTTCTATGGCATTTTGATCGCCAACCAGTATAACCGAACAGCCATTCTCATTCACCGCCTTCAACGCACCTTCAACGGGTATGTGGGGGGCATAATCTCCCCCCGCCGCATCTACGGCAACGACCGTCATTCCTTAAAAATAAGCTTAAGACGCCACTTTGGAGATAACTGATTTACCGCGGTATTCTCCACAATAGGGGCAGACCACATGGGGTAGTATCAGTTCACGACACTGCTCATTGGGGCAGGGGGCAACATTAATTACATTCAACTTTTTGTGCGTTCTGCGCTGTCTGGTGACAGATCGTGATGTTCTTCTTTTGGGGACTGCCATAATATCTTGGATCAGAAAGTGAAGTGGCTAAACTACTGGTTTGTGTAAAAATTCTTTTCACTTGGCGCTTATCATTTGGGCAAACACCAAATAAAGCAGCGCATATCTCATAGAAAATACCGCAGAGAGTGCTACTTGTCAAATAAATGCAGTCACCGGCAGAATTTACAATTTTTCGGGGAGTTGCTCTGCCCCTTTTGCGGGTATACTTGGTGCTGGATTACCCCCGCCCATCGCATCTGCTGGCGCGGGTTGCTCCTCCTCATGATCATCTACAGCTATGGGCGGGAAGAGTATTTTTCGTAAGCTCGCCTCAAGGCCAGCACAGGTATCTGGATTAGCCAATAGGTAAGCTTTGGCATTTTCCCGTCCTTGCCCAATGCGGGTACTGCCGTAAGAATACCACGAACCACTTTTCTCCAGCAATCCCTTCTCCACCGACAAATCGAGCAATGAACCAATTTTTGATATTCCCTCTCCAAAGTTTACATCGAATTCGGTTTGGCCAAAGGGAGGCGCCATCTTATTTTTGACTATTTTCACCCGCACCCGATTGCCGGTGACCTCATCATTCTGCTTAATGCTAGAAATACGCCGTATATCAACCCGTACGCTCGCATAAAACTTGAGGGCTTGCCCGCCGGTGGTTACCTCTGGGCTACCGAACATCACTCCTATTTTGTGCCGCAGCTGGTTGATGAAGATGATTGAAGCGTTGGTCTTGGCACAAATGGGGGCGAGTTTCCGCAAGGCTTGCGACATGAGCCGGGCTTGCAATCCCATGTGCGAGTCGCCCATATCCCCGTCAATTTCTGCTTTGGGTGAGAGGGCAGCCACCGAGTCTACCACCAACAGCTCAACGGCACCGCTTCGCACCAAAACTTCGGTAATCTCTAGTGCTTGCTCGCCAAAATCGGGCTGTGAGATCAACAATTCTTGCGTATTAACCCCAAGCCTATGCGCATAGGAAATATCAAGGGCGTGCTCTGCATCGATAAAAGCAGCCACCCCGCCAGCCTTTTGCAACTCAGAGACCACATGCAAGGCAAGGGTAGTCTTGCCCGAGGACTCAGGTCCGTAAATCTCAATAATTCTGCCTTTGGGAAACCCGCCGGTGCCCAAGGCTGCATCTATGCCTATATCGCCGGTGCTGATTACGGGTATGCGCTGGCGATGTTTTTGATCCATTTGCATAATAGAGCCCTTGCCAAACTGCTTTTCGATATGGCTCATGGCGGCACTAATGGCTTTTTTTCGTTCGGGTGACCACATGTTAAATTCCTTGCAAATTGTCTTGAGTATTATTGGAGCGAAAGTTTCTGCAACACAAATATACTGCATACTTTTTTCCGCTCTGTCGACCTCTCTAGTTATTTTCTTGTGTTTGTGTGTCTTTTATATGCTCTACATCCTCCATTTCTGCTAAATTATCAAGATCCTCTGGGGTGGTGACCCACTTGATCTCCTCTTCTGCGGGTATATACTCGGTGCGGGGGTCTAAGGTGGCGGCAACAGCGGTGGTTCGGGGTATGCTGACAAACTGTTCTTGCTCTTCAACGGGCAGTGCAGTGCGTACTCGCTGGCGATAGATCACATAAGCGGCAAGGCTGCCTTCGGTGAGGATAAAGTAGAGCATCAGGTACGGCGGTGCCAAAAAATCCAACAAAAATGAGAAAATGAGCGGGCCGACAATCCCCCCTACCGCATAACAAGAGATCACCGCAGCGCTCGCCGAAACCATTTTATCCTTATCGATCCAGTCAAAGGTTATCGCAAGGGATAAAGGATAGATCAGCGAGGTTGTCCCTCCAATGGAAAAAGCAAACAGGGACACATAAGCCTTTGTCCAAAGGCTATCCACCCGAATATCCCCCAGCAAAAAATTGAGGGCAAGGCAGTTGATGCACACCGAAAATAGCAGAACCATCACCAAAACACCACGCCTGTCGTAGTAATCAGACAGCTTTCCGATGGGGTACTGCAAGAAAAAACCACCTATGATCACCGCAAAGATAAAAATACCCACATCTTGTGCCGCAAACCCAAGGGTCAAGCAGAATACCGCTCCCAAACCGACCAGAGCGCCATAACTCATGCCGGCAACCGCAGGTCCAATAACCCCAATGGGAGAAATTTCGAAGAGCGTAGCGAGTTTCATGGAGGTAATCTGCTGCATATCGGGCGGGCCTTTCAGGGAGCTCATGGTTAAAGGCAGCATGGAAAGAGCCGCCACTATGCCTACTAGGGTGTACACATCAAGGCTATCGAGCCAATGCAGCGAGACAGAGCTATTTCCCAAAGCGAAACCCAAGTAAAAAATAGCCATGTAGGAGCCAAGAATCCGGCTGCGATTCTGTGGAGTTGAGACGTGCTGCAACCAGCTTTCGATCACCATTACCGACACGCTAATAGCCATGCCATTCAACACCCGCAGCACAAACCATAAGGCTGGATCGTAGTGCACCGAATAGATCAGAGCCGAGATATTCAAAATAGCCGCCGCCGCCGCAAAAGAGCGGATATGGCTCGCCTTTTGGATCAGCCGCCCCCCCACCAAACACCCACAGAGTACGCCCACAGAAAAACCGGCCATGGTATAACCAATCCAAGAGGCAGATAGACTGTGCTCTTCCAGCGCGACGGGGAGGTTGATATTCAGCAGACCACTGCTCACCTGAATCAGAAAAGTGCTGCTTAACAGGATCAGGAGAGAAGGGAGCATAGAGTATTGGATTCATGCGGTATTTTTGAGGGCTATAGCTCCACACTATGCCCTTGAATCTGATTGTCAATTCTACCAACAAAAATTATTCGAGGTAATCGTTTGACAAATGATTTGTGGCATGACAGGGTGAACGACAGCAATGAAAATTGTTGTTGTTAATTTTTAATTTCAAACACCTTAACGCAAGAGAAGGCTATGAATGCCAATTATATGAAAAAAATCTTCAATTCTTCAAATCTGATAATTGTTGCAGTCTTCTTGCTCGCCGCCTGTGGCAGCGATTCGGTCAGCAGCAACTCGAATCCAAACAGCATTTCAGGAACCCTTGCCGATGGCTACATTAGCGGAGCCAAGGTCTGCCTAGACCTCAACGATGACGGCATGTGCGGTGGCGGAGAGCCATCAACCATGACCGGAGCGGGCGGAAAATTTAGCCTCGATCCCGGTGTGCATTCCAAAGATTACCCCCTCGTCTCTGAGATTACACCAAGTGCTATAGATGAAGACTTGGGGCGTGGCTTTGAAAGCGGTTTTACGCTCCGTACCATCAAAGGCGGCACTTTCATCAGCCCCTTGAGCACCCTAGCAGCCGATTATGGCGGCACAGATCAATCCGCTAGCGAAGCCGATGCTCTATTGAAGACCATCATTGGCTCTGATGCCTCGCTGAATGATGATTATGTCAAAAAATCAAAAGGTGGCGACAGCGCGGCGGCAAAAATACACAAATACGCCCAGACCCTCTCTCGTGTCATCGAGAAAATAGAGAAAAAATTCAAGAGCATTTCGGGTTCGACCAACAAAGAGAAGCGCTCAAACATAGGCGATCTGATCGCCAATTATTTTTGGAAAATTAGGGACGCCGCCGATGATCTGAGCGATGCAAACATCGATTCTGTCGCCGATGAGATCGATATAGCAATTCCCGATACTGCCGCTAAAATTAAGGCGGCTGCTCAGAGGCACAAAAACGTCAGAGCACTGCATGCAAATCCAATGATCGACTGGAGGGGTCTGGCGGACTACCAGTTCCCCACATCTACAGGGGCAAAGTATCAGACCTGGGGTACAATTAAATTTATGGATGCTACAATCACCAGTGCAGCTGGCTACAGCATGAAGCTGCAAATACCGGGCACCGCAACCTCTTATCCGATGACCTTTAGTGCCAGCGATGGCTACTGGGTTGCAAAGACAGAAGAGGGAGCCGCTTCGATACTCTATCCCGATGGCACCTACGACTTTGTACTCTCCAAAGGCGGAAAATCGGCTGTGGTATCGCAGAAAAAACTGACGAAAAACTTTACCCAATTCACCGGCGTGCCCAATACCAAGCCTAAGGTCGATATTGTTGTCGGTACAGACGGTAAGGTGAAGTCTCTTTTTTGGGATAGAGATGAAACAAGCGATGTTTTCCACCGCTTCCAGTTCCGCACAAAGGCGAGTGGGAGCACCCCGGCTGGATCAATCATTTCTGACGGACGCAGAAAAGGAACCGCTGGATACTTGCCTAATAGCCTGAAAGATCTAGCGGCCAGCGGCTTGGAGTATCGTCTGAGGGTCACTGATACCCGAAGCTATCTCGATCTCAACAGCGCACGCAACCTCCCCGGGGATAGGGAGTATGGCTGGACAAACTTTCCAACCGCCCAGAGCAATACCTATATCTTCCGCTGGTATGGCCTCTACAGAAGAGCCTATGAGGATGAGGGTGGCGGCTCTCTCTATCCGTATTTTCCGTTCGCCGTAGCAAACCCAGATGCCGTAAAAAGGATTCGGATCATCGAAAATATAGGCACTGCGGGGGCGCAAACGCTCTACGACCTGACCGCTAACATCAGCTTTTCTGCAAAAACCTGTGCATTTGGGAATCCCCCCACAGTCTCCGGCGATAGAGTTGAGAACACAGGTACCCGAACCACTGTTAAAAGTAGTTCGGGAGAATGGCTGAGAACCTTTAGGTGTTATACAGATGGTCATTCTTTTACCACAAAAGACGGCGTTCCTATTGTTCATTTTGGATTCCATTTTCAGGGTGATAATAGCAAATTTGTGGCAGGGAGAAAGTACACGCTGGTGCTTTTGGATAACAGCGGTAATAAGCTTGCTCAGGTAAGCCGTATTCTTCAAGATGTAGCGCTTACCGCAACCCCAGCAAGTTCGCTCAACCTGACCGAAAGCAAGGGATTCCTCACCTTTGCTTGGCAGAGCAGCCGCTACAGCCGACTTGAATTTGGAGGATTTTATTATGCCTCGAATGGATCAACTTCAGGTCATTTTTCTTTCCACTATGGCAAGCGCTCGCTCGCCAAAGAGCTGCGAATCCATAAAAAGAGCTTCTATGCACTGGTCAAAAAAGAGTATTGCGATAAGCCCGCAACAGACGCTGCAGGCAACACCAGAGCGCCGCTATATGTGCGGGTCAGTGCCTATGATCAAGAAGCGGATGCCGCCATTAACACCCGTAGGATATCAGGGAGTATAGCCCTCAATTATGGCTGTACCCCAGATTCGGTACCAACGAAGAAGTAAGCAAGCTAAGCCACACACCCTTCCGCCCCTCCTCTCCTGGAGGGGCTAGTTACCGGCAAAGTTTACTGGCAAAATGCTAGCCTTAGCGGTTTGTTTTGCCGGCAATCCAAGAGCGCACCGCGGCGGGGGGCATCAGCTCGGCATTGCCCAGCTCGGCATCGGCAGCGTTGGCCAGCTCTGGCGGCAGATCGTCTATCAGCAGGTCGAGGGTGGCCGAGGATTGTATATCATTGAGGATAATATCGGCCATCTCGGCGTTGTGCGGGAGGTTATATTTTTGTACCTGGTGAGCAATGCCCTTGAGTAAAAATTCCCAGGTGCTCATGGGTCCCTGTGTAATCGAGGCAGATTCGGCAAAGGAATCGATAAAAGCGAAGGGCACCTGGGCGTAGGCTTCCTCATAGGCGAGGGTTGCGCAGATCAGGTCTGTATCTATGGCAAAATGGAAGCAGTCTATTTTGGGCAAGATCGTCGAAAGGAAGAGGGCATCGAGCAGCTTGAATGCCGCTTGCGTGTCTGTAATACCCTGAGAAAAGACCGCCTGCCCTACCATGCGCTGCATATGGCGCAGGAGTTTGATTCCATCACCCCAGCGATTTTCCTGTTTGACGAGCACCGAGTCTGGGTGTTTACGATCGCCCAGCACCACCCGCCGCCCAGATTCCAGATAGGGCTTGATCAAGAGGCCAATTTGCCCCAGATGTACCGAATTATCGGCATCGGTCAAAATCACCGCATCGACTCCATCTTCCAGCGCTTGCTGTGCTCCCAGCACAATCGCCCCGCCCTTGCGGGAATCATCGGCTGACTTCAAGAGGCTTAAGGGTTCATGCTCAGCCGGGAGAGCTTGGCTCAGGTGTAGCACAGAGATATTTTCTTTTTGGGGTAGGCTGGAGGCGATCTTTTGGGCTAGGGCACCGCTAGCATGAGGGCAGCCATCATCAACCAAATACAACCGCCACTCTATAGGTGAGTTTCGGCAGATCCACTCGAGTTGAGCCACCTTCTGGCGCAGCGAATCCTCGCCGTGCGGATTATCGGCAGATTGCGGGTGCAAACGATTTTGCTCACCCCACATGGCCAGCACCACCCCGATGCGCAGTCTCTTATCTTGTGCTACACTGCGTATGAAGCGAGCAGAAGAAAAGAGCTTTGCTGCCAGTTTATCCTCTATAGAGGCTTGAGCAAAGTGCAGTTTGAGCATGGTTGCCACATCTTGCGGGGCTAGGCTGGGCTGCTCCAGCAGAGCATCGGTTAGTCTGATAACAGGATCGGCGGTGCGCTTATCGAGGCGGTTATGCTCAAGCAAGCCGCTGGTACAAAAAATTGAGTTTTCCACAAGATAAAGGAGAAAAAATGTACTCTTCTTTCAGGATAGAGAGGAACGCTAGCACAACATAATCTTCGTAGCCTACTAGATTACAGAAACAAATGCAAAAAATAATGGGCGAAAAGCAGATACTGGGGATCGATGAGGCGGGGCGGGGACCGGTAATCGGTTCTTTATTCCTTGCTGGGGTAGTGCTACCGCCAGAGATTACCCATATTTTGGGTATTCCTTTGCAGGATTCCAAGAATTTTGGCAGCTCCAAACGGGGCAAGGGCACACGAGCACAGATAGCCCTCCACCTACAGGCGCACTACCCCCACCGCATTATCGAGGTAGCCGCAGGTGAGCTGGATTGCTATGTGCGGCAGGGAAATGGCGGACTGAACCGCCTAGAGCAAGAGAAGGCGGAGATAATCCGCAACCAACTGACCCACGACCGCTGCATACTCGACGGCAAGAGCATATTTGGGGCCTTAGCTGCCCAGCAGCCCAAAACCAGCTCTGCATTAGACAAAGCCGATCGCCTCTATCCGGCCGTCTCGGCCGCCTCGATTCTGGCCAAACACGCCCGAGATGAAATGATGCGAGCATATGCCGAGCAGTACAGCGATAGCGATGTTGTATTTGGCGGTGGGGGCTACCCCAATGCGGCTACCCTCGCTTTTGTGCGAGCCTACCAGCGGCGTTATGGTCGCCTGCCGCCCTACTATCGCCATAGCTACCATTGGAAAAAACTAACTGCAACTCCCGGTTGACACATCGAATAGCCGGTGATACATAGCATAGCATAGGTATGCAGTGCAGGATATCCGCATTGCGTGATGGTGCACCCTGTCCATTTGCACAAGTTCACACAACTTTCAAGGAGGGTATAGATGAAAAAAAGAGGTCTGATAGAACGAATCAAAGATGGCAGCGGAGTCTTATGCGCTGAGGGGTTTTTATTTGAGTTGGAGCGGCGTGGCTACCTCAAAGCCGGAGAGTTTGTGCCCGAGGTTGTCTTGGATTATCCGGAGGTTTTGAGGGCTGTGCACAAGGACTTTCAGTGGGCTGGCTCTGATGTGGTGGAGGCCTTCACCTACAACGGGCACCGGGAGAAAATGAAAATCGCCCACAAGGAGCATTTGTTGGAGCCGCTCAACCGCCAAGCCTTGCAGTTGGCGCATGAAGTCGCCAATGATGTGCCCGAAGGCAGCGAACCAAACCTGGTTGCCGGTAATATCTCAAATACCAACTTGTGGCACCCCGAGGACAAAGAGGCTCAGGCTAGCGTACGCAGCATGTTTGAAGAGATGGTGCGGTGGGCTGTTGAAGAAAAATCAGACCTGATCATCGGAGAGACCTTTTATTACGCCGAAGAGGCCTTTACAGCCCTTGAGGTCATTCAAACCTCTGGACTCCCAGCGGTTATCACCATTTCCCCGATGGGAGAGAACAAGATGCGTGATGACTGGGGTATTGTAGAGACCTGCAAAGAGTTGGAACAAAGGGGGGCTGATGTGGTCGGCATGAATTGCTTTCGGGGTCCGGAGACCATGATGCCCTACATTCGGGAAATACGCAAAGCTGTTCAGTGCCCGGTTGCTGCCCTGCCGATTCCCTACCGAACCCATGAGAACAACCCCACATTTTTCAATTTGGAAGATAAGAACAACTGCACCTGCCCCTCTCCGCACGGGCGCACCTTCCCCACAGCACTCGATCCACTCTTTTGCAATCGCTATGAGATCCGTGCCTTTGCCGAGGAGGCCTGGGGCTTGGGCGTGCAATACTTGGGTGTTTGCTGTGGTGCGGCCCCAATCCATATACGAGAAGTCGCCGAGGCCATGGGCAGAACCCCGGGAGCAAGCCAGTACCGAGAGAAGATGGAGACCCACTTTATCTACGGGAGCGATGAGCGCTTGAAGGAGCACATCACCGGCTACGGAGATCGAGCCTAGGCTAGAGTATATCAGGCGGTGAGGATAGAGTCTCTCCCCCCGCCCTTATTTGGCGGCGATGCCGTGTGATTCGGCGTTGGCTATCCACTCTATATTGCCGTCTTGTAAGTATTCCTTTTTCCAGATGGGTACCAGGCGTTTGAGCTCATCTATAGCCTCATGGCAAGCCATGAAGGCAGCCTTGCGATGGGCAGAGGCTACCACTATGTGCACACTGGCCTCGCCTATATCCACCCGCCCCAAGCGGTGGGTCAGCGAGATCCGCTGTACCTCATGCTTAGCGAGGATCGCCTCGCCGATCGAGTGCATCACCTCCAATGCCATATCGGCATAGGCCTCATACCACAGATACGACACCCCCCGTGAGTGGTTGGTGTTGCGAGTAGTCCCCGCAAAAGCAACCGAGGCACCGCTGGCATCAAGCCTAACCAGATCGACATAGTGCTGGCAGTCGATGGTGTCTTCAACCAGGGCACAAAACACATTCTTGCTTGCTTGTTCTACGCTCATTAGCCCCCACTCACTGGAGGAAACACGGCTACCTGATCACCTTCTTCAATACTAACTCCGGCTGCAGCATAGGTGTTATTGACCGCCACCCGGCATACCTCTGTGTATTGGGCGATCTGCGGAAACGCTTTGGAGAGCAGGGCGGGGAGCTGCTCTGCCGGGGTATGTGCCGGGATTTCTAGCTCCACGCTCTCCCCCAGGGATTCTTTGAGGTAGGCAAAGAGTTTAACTTGAATTTTCATAGGCTATTTTGTGGCAGGTGTAGTTTGGATTTGGGTTTGGACAAGGCGATAAAATGCTCGGGTATTGGCGCTTGTTTTGGCGGCAAACTCAAGGAGCGGAACTTGCAAAAAATCGGCAATATACTCGCCGATCATCGCCACATAGGCCGGTTGATTCGGTTTGCCTCTCAAGGGCACAGGCGCCAGGTACGGGGCATCGGTCTCCAGCAGTATGCGATCATGAGGAATGTTCTGCAAGATATCACGCACCGCCGCACCATTCTTGAATGTGCTGATTCCATTGAAGGAAAAGTAGGTCCCAAAGTCCAGCCCAAAATGAGCTAGGGCGGGCTTAGAGGTAAAGCTGTGCAAAACAACGCTTAACCCCCGCTGCAAAAAGGGGCGTAGCACCTCGGCGGTATCCTCTTCAGCCTCACGGCTATGGACCACCACCGGCATATCCAGCTCCAAGGCTAGCTCTAACTGCTGCTCAAAGGCCGCACGTTGTGTCTGTGGCTCTGTTTTGTTGTAGTGATAATCAAAGCCGCATTCGCCCAAAGCAACCAGCCTGTCGTTGCTGGAGAGCTGCTCTTTCATGAAGTCAAGCTCGGCAGCGGTGCATTTATTGGCATAGTGGGGGTGTATGCCCAGGGTACCATAGACCAGTGCACCAGCATCGAGCGCATACTGCTCGCACAAGGCGAGCACACTGCGGTTCGAGGCTGGTCTTGTGCCTATAGTTATGCAGGCTTCAAGACCAGCCGCTTGCGCCTGTTTAAGCACCGCTGAGATGGGATCGGCGGTAATCAGATCGAGGTGGCAGTGGCTATCGATCCAAGATATACCAGCTCCATTCTCCGCAAGGGCGGATCTGCCTTGAGGTTCTGACCATTCCGAATTGTCTACCATTATCGTCTATTCTAGTGTGGATACGAGCACTACCGATATTTTTGTTCCACCGGGGACTGATAGAAGGCGGCTGCCTCTGGCGAGACCTCGCTTTCCTCATACACCCCGATCAGCACGCCGGTCTGGCTCTGCTTGTTCTGCTTTTCTGTGATCTGGGTATCAGAGATAGTCGTGCGCTGCGAGAGACGCCGTGCCCACTGCGACAGATGCCCTTGCATGCCGGCAATGGTCTGGCGGTATGCTGGGTCTGCGCCGAGATCACAAAATTCGTTTGGGTCTTCTTGCAGATCAAAGAGCATCGGGCGCATGCCTCCCTCGGCGTGTACCAATTTCCAACGCTGATCAGCGAGCATAAAGAGGCGAGCGTCTTTGGGAGCGACATCAAGGCTCTTGGCTACCCCGTGCTGTGAATAGTCGTACTCAGAGACGACAAATTCTCTGGGAGTGCGTTGCGTTTTTCCTTGGATTATAGGGCAGAGCGAGTGCCCCTCCAGAATATGCGGACAGGGCTCAGCACCAGCATAGTCCGCAAAAGTAGCGGCCAAATCGATCGATTCAACCAAGGCATCGCAGATGCTACCCCTCGTGCTATTCGCCTCGGGCGAGGGGTCGTAAAGGATCAGCGGGACCTTGACTGATTGGGCGTGGAACAGATCCTTCTCGCCAAGCCAGTGATCGCCCAAGTAGTCGCCGTGATCCGAGGTAAGCACCAGAATGGTGTCTTTGCGGTGATCATGCTCTTCAAGCCAAGCGTACAGCCGCCCAATTTGATCATCGATCTGAGCGATCAGCCCCATATAGGCAGGGATCACCTTGCGGCGAACCTCATCACGCGCAAAGGCTTTGGCAATCGCGCCTTCGGCAAAAGCCTTGTAGACCGGGTGTGGATTTTTGAGTTCATACGGGTGGCGGCAGATGGGCTGGATATCCTCCAGTCCATAGAGCTTATGGTAGGGAGTCGGAACGATATAGGGCCAGTGCGGCTTGATGTAGCTCAGGTGGCAAAGCCAGGGGCGGGCATCATTTTTTTGTGCCCTCAAGCATTGTTGGTTGGTTTTTGCGGCTATAAACTCCATCGCCTGCGTGGTGAGCCAGGGGGTTTCGCTATCAGGCTCAGCGATATTAGCCGGCAGGTCGGCATACTTCATAAACCAGCCCGAGGCGGTTTCACCGCTAGCACCCTGACTGTTGGCAGTAGAATTTTTGGGGATAAAACCCGCATTGGCATGATCAGCCCAGGGGTTTGGGCTATCGTAGCCCAAGGCTTTGAGGTAGGCGTTATAGGGTGAGCGTTTGCGGTCGTAGTAGCCGTCGCTCCCCTGTGCCCACAGCCCATCATCACGCAGCCAGACATCAAAGCCAGCCTCGCCCACCCGGGCACCAATCAGGCTATCACCGCTCAATCCCAAGCGTTGCATACCCACAGTATCCACCTGCATATGCGTTTTGCCGATCAGCCAGCAGTCCATGCCCGCTGCCCGCAGGTGATCTCCCAGGGTCAACTCGCCCACCTTGAGCGGCACATTATTCCAGGAGGCCCCGTGCGAATGCACATATCGCCCGGTATAGGTCGACATGCGTGAAGCCCCGCAAACAGGAGACTGCACATAGCAGTTTGAAAAACGCACCCCTTGGGATGCAATGGCATCAATATGCGGAGTGCGCAGGGTTTTATGCCCAGAGCAGGAGAGGTAATCAAAGCGCAACTGATCGAACATGATGAACAGAATGTTTTTGCGCATGTTTGTCTTCTAGCTATCGCTGTCAATAGCGGTGTGCCGCTAACGCTTTGGCGGTAAAGGAATAAACGCTGAGGTTTGCTGTGCATAGCGTTCAAAGGCGGCGCCCTTTGAGCTGCGAGAATGGCGGTCGGTAATGCGAATGGTGATCCCCAAAAAAATAACCAGCATGGTCACAGGAGCGGCGATCGCCAACACAATAGATACGCCTTGTGCCAAAGCTTGGAGGGTAAATCCACACCAGAGCACGAATTCAAAAAAATAATTGGGATGGCGTGAATAGCGCCACCAGCCCTGAGCGCACACCTTGCCCTTGTTGCTTTTTTTCTGCTTGAAGTGGTATAGCTGCATATCCGCTCGGTGTGAGCCAAGAACACCACACACACTCACGGCTACACCGCTCCAAAAAAGTAATGGAAGTGTTGGAACGGCACCAAATAGCCTCCAGAGCGTCAGCGCAATGCAGCACTGAAGGGAACCCTGCATGATAAAATTGAGCAGGTATTTGAGCGGCAGCCCCTGCTGCGAGTGGCTCATCACCTCATCGTAGCGGGGATCGGTGTGCCCCTTGAGAATGCGGGTCAAGAGCAAAAATCCAGCAAGGCGCAGACACCAGAGCAGCAAGACCGCAGCACTGACCAATGCTGTCAGGCTAGGATCGCCCTTGCTCAGAAAGAAAATGATCCCCATCAGGCAAATCCCGCTTGACCAATAGAGGTCTATGATCGAGTTATTGCGGGTGATAAGGTAGGTCAGCCAAGTCAGCAGTATGCCAGCAGCGTTGAGCACCACCGCCAGGGCAAACACAGAAGAGAACAGAATCTCAAGCATTAGATCACCTCTGAGGGAATAGAATTGCGCTTCAGGGTATAATGCCCCACAAACCATTCGCCGCCGCCCTTGTAGGCAAAAAGCTCCGAGCAAGCGATGAAAAATATTTGCCAGTAATTCCAGAATTTTTTGCCCAAACCGGTGCCATAGGTGCGCTCGAACATGGCGATAATCTGCTTGCGGTGGCGTTTGTGATTCTCCAGCCAGGCATCGCATGTTTTGGTGTAGTGCAGGCCGTTCACCTTGGTGGATTTGGTCAGGTGAAAGTGTTCATCAAAGTGAGTGAATATATCAAAGGAGGGCATCAGCCCATCTTTGAAAAAATGCTCAGCCATCCAGCTACCATCGGCGTTGAAGGGGTAGACCAGGTTTTTATGGCAAAAAATATGCACAAACAGCTCTCCGCCTTCGCACAGCCAGCTGTGCACCTTTTTGAGCAACAAGCGATAATTGCGGGCATGCTCAAACATCTCCACCGAGACTACCCGGTCAAAGCCCCTCTGATCAGAATCTAGGTGATCAGAGGCGAGATCGCTCTGATCAAACTCCAGCTCGCCCACATTGGCGGTGATAACCTGCAGATTGTTCAAGCCCCGCTGCTGACACTGTCCCTCGATATACTCCCGTTGTGAATTGGAGTTGGAGACCGAGGTGATACGGGCGTTTGGGTATTGCTGCGCCAAGTAGAGGCTAAGCGATCCCCAGCCACAGCCCAGCTCGAGTATGCGTTCACCATCTTGCACCCCAGCCCTTTGGCAGGTCAGGGCAAGGGCGGCCTCCTCGGCGGCATCAAGACTGGTAGTGCCTTCCTCCCACCAGCAACAGCTATACTTGAGGTGTGCCCCCATGATTAGCTGGAAAAATTCGGCGGGTACCTCGTAGTGCTGCTCATTAGCGGTATCGGTGGAGAGAAACAGAGGAGCCTGGTTCATCTCGGCGAGAAAAGCGGCGTGCTCCGCCGGGGTTTTCTGCAGTTCATCACGCAATCGCTGGCCACAAAGCGAGCGTGCCGCTTTGCGGGCAATGAAATCGGGAACACTAAAATAGGTGAGGTAGAATTCAAGCATGGAAGTCAGACAGTGCTGCACTATTATTGGTATGATTTCTCTTCCAGAATGGCATAGCAGAACGCCTATGTCAAATATGGAGCTGGGCGATTTACTGCGGAGCGATGTAGACAAAGCGAGAAGTCCAAGCGCACCCCTGCAAGCCCTCCAACACCCTGCCATAGCCATAGAGCAGGGCATGGTCGGTTGCGGCTGTGTTCTCTGTAATCTCTGCCACCGCCGCAAACTGAGCCACTGGTCTCGGGCAGAGCACCGCCAATAGCATATCTCGTTCGGTATGCTTTTGCGATTGGTTTTCCGCCTCTAGCCCAGCATACTCCTGCAAATCGGGAAAAGTAAGCGTCTCTCCTGATTGGATTTTTTGGTTTGCCGCTCCCAATCTCAGGCTACGTCCATCGGCAAAAATGGAAAACAGGGTAGCATACCCACCCTGTTCTACCTTGGCTGTGAGGTGGTAGAGGTCTCCGTGCTTGAGTGTGGTTTGCGGCTGGACAGCTAGGGTCAGCAGGGGCGAGGTGCGTTCGGCAAACATGCCCTCTCGCCAGTCGACTGGCGAGAGCACAAAGGCTCTATTGCCGCTGATCAGGCTCCAGGCATCTTCGCCATAGCGAAGTTGCAGGCTTTTGGGGTCATACCCCCGATCGATCAGGCTTTGGGCTAGGGGAAAGTGCGCTACCGGTGGTGGACTTTGCGCCGTTAATGCAGCTAGGCTCGGGAGTACCTCTGCGAGGCGGGTGAGCAGAGGGCGGTTGTCAAAAGCGTAAGCGGCATAGTAGCGTCCACCGCGAAATTCCCGTTCCATTTTGGTAGTTTCCCGCAAGAGCGCAGCCGAGCGCAGGCGGATCGTGCTGTCTGATTCGCTGGCGTAGTCGAGAATCTTTCCTGTGCTCCCCTTGGTGGCCGATTCACGCTGGCGGTACTCGCTTTGGATTTGGACACTGAGGGTACTGGAAATATCGGCGAGGGCTTTTTGCTTGGCTCCGGCTGGATCGGTGGCATCACCATAGCCGATCAGCCAGCCCTCACCCGGCGGAGCGAGGCTCTGCTGCACATACCAATCTGGTGGCTGTGGTTGTGGGGCAGGGGTTGGCGACTGGGTGCAGGATAGCAGCAGCACCAGAGGGATACAAGAGAGGCGAACCAGCATCATTGCCTAGAGCTCGAGTTGCTCATTGCCCGAGAAGACGGGGTCTTGCTTGGCGTTCAGCCCCTTGCCGGCGGAGGTATCGCTCACCGCTACCGATACTTCCCTATACAAGTCTCTCACGCTGGTACGCTGCTTGTTGAGCAGCGATTTGATCACAAAATAGGTGAACAGCCTATGCCCCCGCTCTTCATACGCGCTGGAGAACTGCTTGTCGGTACCGGCGGTGATCAGCGCCATTTTGCTTTGGTCAAAGCTCACCTTTTTGGGAGCCAAGCGGGTGGCTGCCTTGGAACCCTTGAACACCGATCGATTATCGGTCTTGCCGGTAAAGCACGAATCCACAAAGGCGATCACCTTGCCTGCAGCAGAATCGGTCAGGGTGCGGTAAAAATTGCGTAGCTCGAAAAAGGTATCATCACCCACATAATCTGGGATCATGTCGGTGGGCAACAGATAGGGCGCGTTATCCTTGGCGGGCAGGGGGATACCGTGCCCGTTGTAGTAGAAGTAAATGCTATCCCCGGGTTTGATGTTCTCGAGTAGGCGTTTGGTCTGGTGTTTGATGTTGCCTGAGGTAGCCTTATCGTCATACAAGGCGATGATGTTGCCCTTGCGGATGCCAAAGCGGCGGGCGGCTGCCTCGACAAACAGCTCGGCACTGCGCTTGGCGTAGCGAATGTCGTCTGTATTCTGGTACTTTTCGGCTCCAATGGCCAGCAGCCAGCGGGTCTTCTCGGTCGGGTAGGCGGCAAAGCTCTTGAGCAGGGCGGGTATGTCGTCTTGATAGCGGGCGGTTGCCTCCCTGCCGTCTTTGTAGACTATGCTGCCGATCTCAAAGTTATCCTTGAGGTTGGGGTTTTGCTTCTGCAGCCCCCGTAAGTCGGCAAAAGAAGATCGATCGGCAGAGTCGATCACCGCCACCAGAGCCTTGTTGCGGATCGCCTTGTTGGGGTCGGCCAGGCGTCCGTTGGACTCTTCGCCCCGATACTTGGCTATGCCGCTCTCAAGCGAGAGGGCACCGGCAGCATCGAGGGCAAAGCCAATGCCCCAGGCCACATTTTTGGGGTCTCTGAAAAAGGCTTTGCGCAGGTTCCTCGCCCCTCTGGTGCCAAAAGCGAGGCGTTCGCTGTAGCTGCCCCGCTTTGATCTGATGCTCAGGTAGACATCGCCATTGCTCTTGTCCAGCTCTGGATCGCCCAGCTCAAAGCCTCCCCAGACCAGCAGCATGGCATCTTTGGTGAAGGTCTTCTGCACATTGGGCAGGTTGGCACGGCGTTTTGTGCTGACCAGCTCTAAGAGCTGCAGGTAGGCGTTGCGCTGTTCCACCTGTTGGCGGTAGCTAATCTGCAGGCTTTCGATCCGTCGCTGTCGTTTTTGGGTTTCGGTCTGTACCCGCTCTTCAAACTCATCGTCCAGCTCAAACTCGTCTTGGCGCAATTCCAACCTGAGGGGCAGGGTTGGTTGGGGAATCAGCGCGGGCACCCGGACATCGTCCAGCCTAAGATACTTTCTGCTCATTTCTTTGACTATTGCGCCGATCGCCGCAATATCACCGCCGCTCCCGCTGGGGCGGGGGATTTTAAATTCTTTGACCCAATGGCTCACCCGAGAATAGGGGTAGAACCACAGGTCGCCCGCCTGCTCATCCAAGAGTTCCAGAGCACTAGAGAGCATACTCGCCCCAAGTGAAACGATTATCTTGCGCTCGCTGGCGTTTAAGGCAAAAAATATTTTGCTTTGCTGGTCACTAAGAGACAGCACTGCCTGCCGATCTTGCCTCTTGAGAGGAACTATTTTGAGCAATGAATCCAACTTCCAGAGTGTGAGCACCTTATAACTTCCCGAGGCAAGGGTCTTCCCATCAGGGGAAAAAGCTACCGATTCGACAGCAATAGAGTGCGCCTCGAGGGAGCTGATGCGCTCACCCGTGCTGGGTTTCCAGAGTTGGACAGCTTGGGAGGAACCTGAAGCAAGGATTTTTCCGTCCGGGGAAAAAGCTACCGATTGGACATAATCAGAGTGTCCCTTGAGGGTGTGGATAGACTAGCCGGCACTGGCGTTCCAGAGCCTGATAGTTCTATCACCTGAACCTGAAGCAAGGATTTTTCCGTCCGGAGAAAAGGCTACCGATTTGACTTCATCAAGCGCCCCTTGAGAAGGATGGGGGTTCCGGTATTCCTGCCAGACTCTTAGAGGGCAGCAGAGCCACCAGAACAGCGATCAAAAACTAGGTAGTGTATTTTTTGTTTTTCATCTTCTTCTCTTGTAGTTGGATTAGGCTTGGGGCAAGCACACCGCTCTGTCCATCCCAAAATGGTACAGAGCAATAGCTTTGTCAAGAGCCTAGCCTATTGCCTCCTTTAACCCCGCTTGACGCCCTGTTGCTATTGGCGAGTGCGCAGCCAGAGGCTGAGCGTACAGGCAAACAGCAACCCGGCCGGGACTGCCAAGGTATCAAACCCGATAACCTGAAATAAGAGAAAAGCAAAAATTGCCGCCAGTGCTACCACCAGATGTATGCTATCTTCGATCAAAATCACCAGCACAAAGAGCATCATAGCGGTGAGCAAAAAATCAACGGGTAGCCCGGCAAAAATATCAGAAACATACAAGGCACAGAGCGATCCGGCCAGCGTGCCTGAAATCCAAGCCGAATGGCAAGCGGTGTTCAAAGACAGCAGATACCCAAGCCGAGTAGGGGCCGCCCGCACCCGCCGCACTATCACCGCAAAGCATTCATCGGTTAGCCCAAAGGCATAGAGCAGGCGTTGGCGCAGGGTAAAGCTAGCAAAATAAGGACCCAGGTACAACCCCATAAAACTGTAGCGCATGTTCAAGAGCAGCACAGCAAGACAAATCTGCACCAAACCGCCCCCCTCCAGGCTCAGTTCACCTCCAGCGATCATCCTGCCCTCTATGATCAGCCCCATAGCGACAAATTGCGCCGATCCGGCATATACCAAAATAGACATAAGCACCGGAAACCACCAGATAACCCCATTTTCCACCGCCACAAAACCAAATACAAAACTGGCCATAAAATATCCCCACATAATGGGAAATGCATCGGCAAAGGGGTTGGGATTTTGTACAGGCATACTTGGTGGGAAACGCATCGACAAGGGGGTTTGGGTTGTGTGCAGACATGCTCTCAGCATAGTACAAACGCAAGTATTGATGCAATATCTCAGGCATTGTATAGTCCCTCAAAAAAACATACCTCAGGGTATTTGTCAGCAGACTTTGACAGAATCTCAAAATATGCTGATACTTTTGATTGTACCAAAACACTTTCGGACCACTTTCTCAGCGGAATGAGTGGATCTGCCCTTCTCAAGCTATGCCCCTGAGAACAGGCGTAATAGGCTCAAGTGCCGATGAATACTAAAAATAGAGCGGAAAACACGGGCACAAACGCCTCCTTTGACTTTCAACGCTTTGGTCTACTCTGGCGTTTGTCGCTGATCAGCCTCCCCATACTGGGTAAGGGCGTGTACGTAGAATCTATGGCAAATCGGCTCAAGGAGCGCTTTGCAGAACGAGGAGGAGAGGTGCCTGCCAGAAAGCTCTCTTCCTACCTGCTCTTCATGTTTGTCTACCTGATAGACCTCGCTGAGGCCTTGGTGCTCAATGATGAAGTATCGCATGAGCGGGGAGTGATCGATGAGTTTGAGCGCGTCTTGGGTCAACCGAAACGCGACTCTAGCCTGATCGAGGATTACCTCCTCATCGCCTGTGCAGACCTGAATACCGCCTGCAAGGGGCTGTTCTCCTACCGACAAAATCAGCAAGAAAGGCGGCACCAAAGCCAAGCATCAAATGCACTCAGTGAACATTTTTGGTATAATGCAGAGAAAAATGTGATCGCTTGCTCGGCTGTTGTGCTGCATGCCTTTGGCATTTCTCAAGAGCAAAGTGCTGCATTCCTACAAAAAGAGCAGGCCTTGAGCCACCAGATGAACAGGGAACGCATTGCAGATTTATTGCGGCAAAAGCACACCGGCAATGAGGTGCTGGAGGTGCTCTGTGATCACATGTACGGCTTTTGCCACTCGCTGAACCGCACCGGGCTGGGCTTTTGGGGTGCTGCCCACACCAGGCGTTACTTTGGATATTTGGAAAATATCACCGAGCTAGAGATGCGGGTCACTATTCCCGATGATATTCGAGATGGAGGAATTGAGCAATCTTTTTCATGGTTGACCACCTTTTGGAAGAAAAATATGAGACCCAGAAATGAAGTTCGTCTATTTATCTTGGGAGCAAATCAAACAGCAAAAGACTTTTTGAGAAAAAAAGTATTTCAACAAGTTGAAAATGCGGTGCCACCCACAGAGGGGCTGGAGATACTGAACACATTTTTCCGGGGCATACAGGTTAATATCTGGGAGTTGGGCGATCCACGAGACCATCTGACCCGCAGTTTTCTCAACGCAGGCTCTTTTTATCTGGTTTGTTTTGAGCAAGGAGAAGAAAAAGAACTTAAAGAGATGTTAAGCTTGGTGCACGCTTTTTCACCCCGCAGCTCGATCATAGCGGTGGGTATCAACAATGATTCGGAGGCACCGCCACTAGAGCTTGAGGATAAGGAGACCTATTTTGACCTGAACAACCTGTGCATGGTTGATGACACAGCTGAAGACGCAGAACGAGTCGCCACCAAACTTGAGGAACGTTTTCTGGCAAATCCAAAAACAAAGCAGCAAATCCTTAGCTCTGTTTTGGAGCAAATACGGCTCAATTTCAACGAATTTGTGCAAAGCGGCGATAAACTGATCCGCTACGATGAATTTGTGGAGCTGTGCGTTGGTGTGGGGCTTGATGATGCAGACGCTCAGTTTGCCCTCTCGCAGGATATCAGCGATCTGGGCATAGCCATGTACTGCGATCTGCCAGACTTGAGCCCTGCTTTTGTGCTCGATTCGTGCTGGTGGTACAAGGGTGCATACAACCTGCTGCATTGCCATGTCACAGAGCTACTCTCTGGGCGGGTGCCGGTCAACCTTTTTGGCTATCTGGTCAATAACTCAGAGGCAGACCCCACAAAGCATGCGCACAATGTGGAAGACTGCGCCTATTTGCTTGCCTTTATGAAGTCGGTTGGGTTGTGCTGTGTGGAAAATGCGCAGGATATGATAATTCCCTCTGCACTGGAAAAGCAATCAAAACTCATTCTTAAAGATACGCTCAAGGTTGCCGAGAAAACACACTATGTGGTCCGCTACAAGAAGACCTACCCCGTGGTGATCCACCGATTCATTGCCAAAACGCTCTATTCGGCAGAAGGAAATGACTACTGGGAAACCGGCATTCGCATCTTTGACAACAAGACCGACTCTGAGGCCTGGGTAGAGCTGAACTCAGAGGAAAGCCTGATCGATATTTACATCTCAGGCAAGAATATCGAGGCCTGCTGGGTTGAGTTGCGCAGTATTTTCCGCAAGATTAACCGTGAGATGGACATTCGCTGGCAAGAGAGCCTCATGCTCGATATAGATGACTAGAGCCACTATTTTAGGATAATGCTATTGTCAGAGTAATGGTATTATCAGGGTGATGGTATTGTTGTAATACCCCTTGCAAACACCAGAAAAAGCCAATTCCATAGCAGGCATATGCCAATTTTCTACTACACCGCATACGATAAAAACGGCAAGGAAGCCAAGGGAAAGATAGACGCCACCAGCGCACAAAATGCCATGGCACTCCTCCAGAGCAAGGGGCTCTACCCCCTCCAGGTGCAAGGCGCAAAGGCAGGCAGGTCTGAGAGTGGGGCATCCTCTGGGGTGTCTTTGAGCAAGCTCTTTTCTCGCAAAAAGCGGGTTTCACCAAAGTTGATCACCGATTTTTCTCGCCAGTTTGCGGTGATGATCGATACGGGTATCCCTTACAATCGAGCCCTAGAGATTTTGATCAGTGAAGAGAAAAACGAGACCTTTCAGGGCATCTTATCGGAAATTCGGGCATCGGTAATTGAGGGCAACTCGCTTGCCGAGGCCATGGCGCAGCACCCGCACATCTTCTCTTCGATGTTTGTGGCGGTAATCCAAGCTGGTGAAGCCTCGGGCAAGCTGAGCCAAACCCTCTTGCGGCAGACCAGCTATGAAGAGCAGCAGCAAACCCTCAAGTCAAAAGCCCAAACCGCCATGATCTACCCGCTGATCTTGAGCCTGCTAGCGGTAGCGATTATGGTGTTTATGCTGCAATTCATCCTGCCTCGCATTCTGCCCATCTTTAGCAGTTTTGATGTAGACTTGCCCCTGCCTACCCGCATGGTAATCGGTGCCAATCAGATACTATCGGACTACTCTGGTATTATCTTTTTGAGTCTTGGGCTGTTGCTCTTTGGCATACAGCGGGCACTGTCCACCAAAAAGGGTCTGCGCTTTTTTCACCAGCTCGCTCTTACAACACCGGTGTACAAAGAGTTCACCCGCAAGATACTCAATTTTCGTTTGGTGCAATCGCTGGGAAACCTGCTTTCCAGCGGGGTAGAGCTGTCGCAATCTTTGGATATAGTCTACAAGGTGATCACGAACACCATCTATCGTGAAGCACTCGATGCGATCAGAGACGATGTCACCAAAAAAGGGCTCTTCCTCTCGCAGGCGATCAAAAAAACTGGTCTGATCGATGAGGCGGTGGTGCAGATGATCCGTGTTGGTGAAGAAAGCGGGCAACTGGAACCTATGATGATGAAAATTTCTGAGCATTTGGAAAAAGATGTCCGCTCTCAACTCGAAAAATCGCTTGCCCTGTTAGAGCCGCTGATCATACTCTTCATGTCGCTGGGGATTGGCTTTATCATTCTAGCGGTGATCCTGCCCATTTTTGAGATGAACCAGCTTGTGCGTTAGAACACACAAACACAATACAAACACGGTGCTCTTCTGCCTTAGCTATGGCTTCCACACCTCATCTGCCCGCAAGGGTAGCGCAACAGGCGCTCTTGCTCTCAAAGCTCAACTTCCAGGAGCACAAAATTATCATTGAGTACCTCACCTCCGAGGGCAGCAAGGGGAAATCTATGCTCTACAGGGCCAAAACACCCAATTCTCGCCACTACCTAGCTGGTGATATTGGCTCGTGTTTTGAGCTGGCCCCCTCCGGCTCGCCACGCAAAGAGTGGACACCGCTTGCGGCCATCACCTGCCAACGCCTGCTGCAATTTCGTAGCAATCCCCTCTTTGCCCTTGAATCTTTTTTGCTCGAGATAACTCGCAGGCTGGCTTTTGATCAGGCGGCTGGCGCAGAGCTCTTTGCTCTGTTGCATGATATATTAGGATACACCCCAGCCCGAGAGGAGACCGCCGGATACATCTTTTCTACCCTGGTGCGCTCTGCTGTGGTTCTCGATTTTACTCTACACTGGCAAAACTGCACCGCTTGTGGGCTGACCTCGTACCAAAAAACCGATTCTGGCTTGGCTTTTCGCCAGGAACACTGGTGCATATCGCCAACGGCCTTTGGTATAGTCTGCCACGCGTGCATGCAAGGTACCGCCAGCCGAAGCATAGTGCTCCCTCCTTGGTTCCTCAAACTCTATGCCATGCAGTCAAGCGGCGACCCTCCGCAACAGGCCACCGCCGAGCACTACCTGCAGGCGGCACGTATTTTTGTGGATATTCTGGTAGCACACTCTGGTATTGTCCTGCAATCACGGCAATCTTTAGATCGTCAACTCCTCGCACTGCTTTCTGGATCATGACCAATAGGCAATTCTGTTTGTTTCGCTTCAACAAAGTATTGCAATTCGGCTGCGTTTTAGGGCAAGCCAAAGGCAAGACAGAACTGATGACCACCGACTCGCCCTGCAAGCGTATTTCTGCCAAGCAGATAGAACTGCAGTGGAATGCACCCCTCGCCGGGGAGCTCAACACAACAATGCTTGAACAACGCTGGTCGGCCCTGCAGGAGCTGAGCACAGATATTGATCTGGAGACGATCCACGAACTGCTTGAGGCAAGCATACCCACCCCCTTTACTGAGTTATGCGAGAATTTTCTGCAAAATCCGCAGGATCCATGGGAACAAGCGGCCCTCTTTTTTGGCTTGAGTGAGGACAGGCTGCACTTTGCTCGAAGCCTATCCGATGCACAAACGCAGTTTACCCTCCGCACAGCCGATGAACAGGAGCAAATACAGGCCGAAGAGCGGATCCGCTGGCGCGCAGAGCACAAAAAAGAGCGTGAGCTGGGCTGGGCACAGCAGCTTTTGGCAGGAAATCGTCCAGAATTGCAGACTGAGGAGGAGAGCGACTGGAATGCTTTTTGCGATCGATTGCTGAAATTTGTGTGCTATCTGGAAAACAGCCAAGAACAGAGGTATTTTTGCGACCTATTTTCCTGCTCGTTCTCTGAGCCTTACACCACCGAGCGCAAAATTATAGGCGCACTACAAGCCGCCGGGCAGAATATCTCATGGGGGCGTATGCTGATCCGCCGATTGGGCATGGATCAAGAATACAGAGGAGATTTGAATCCCACCCCTGCACTGGAAGCCCAAGAAGAGCCTGCAGAGCCCATCACCCAAGCCTATACGGTGGATTCACCTCAGACCCGAGATTATGACGATGCTATCAGCCTGCATCGCTGTTCTGATCGGCTTGAACTACGCCTGCACATTACCCAGCTTGCCCCCGAAATCAGCAAAAACCCCCAGCTCTTTGCCTGGGCTGAGCAGCGAATATCATCGCTGTATACGCTCAAGGGCGTCTATAACATGCTACCCGCCGAGTACGCCGAAGAACGCTTTGCGCTCAAGGCGGGTAAGGCGCGGAAGGTGTTCACCTTTTGCTGGAGTTTTGACCCAGAAACCTTTGAACCCTCTGCTGATCAAGAGTCAATGCTCTGTACAATCACTACCGAGACAGTGCATATTGCCGATAACCTAAGCTATGATATAGTGCAGCACAGCATTGCAGCAGAGGATGGCTACTGGAGTGTGATTCACCACTGCGCCCAAACCCTCAAGGGGATCAGAGCAGAGCAGGGTATGCTCGACCTCCAGCGATCAGAGGTTATGCTCGATATTGGCGACCCGCACAATATACAACTCCTGCCCCACAAGGGAAAAAACGAGGCGCATACCCTGGTGGAAGAACTGGCTATCTGGGCCAATTTTGAGGCGGGCAAACGCTGCGCAGATGCGGGCATGGCTGCCCCCTACCGCTGTCAGGCGCCCTATACTCTGCTCCTTTCTGAGGAAGAACAGGAGCAAAAACGCCCCCTCACTCTCAAGGATGTGCACATTAAACCGGCACAAATCAGCATAGAACCGGCACCACACGCTGGGCTAGGCGTGAGGTACTACATGCAAATCACCTCGCCCATTCGCCGCTTTATCGACATTATCGGACAAAACCTACTGCTAGCGGCGTTGCAAGAGGGCTCAAGCCCCTACGGCGAAACACAGATCCTTATCTGGGCTAAGAGCAGCGAGGAGTTCGCCCGCACCTACAAGCGCACCGAACGAAACCTTTTTGAGCACTGGTGCTACAAATATCTGGCACAGCATGAAGGCGAGGAATTTATGGTGGAGAAGGTGCGCAAACTGCGCAACACATGCCTGTTGCGCATCATTGACCTGCAAATGGTGGTGGAGACCGCACTTAGCCCGCCCGATGAGGAATCATTTCCGGTATTGGTGCGCTCTGTAAACGCCGAACAGCACCAGATCACCCTCGCCTTAGGGCGCTGCGCCAGAGAAAACGAATTGACCAACCCTACCATTCCCCCAAAAAACTATGCTTGCTAGATTGAGAGACACCCTATTTACCAGCCGTCTGCTGTGGCGTTGTATTGTGATAGCACCCCTACTGCTCTTGGTGGGGCGTATATTCCTGGGATCGCTAGGTGCCAATCCTCTTGAGGCATTGATCCACTCTAGCGGTGAGTTTGCCATGTACCTGTACCTGCTCACCTTGTACATGAGCCCCCTGCAAAAAATAACCCCAAAGGGCTGGAAGATTGCCCTACTCAAACGCCAACGGAGGCTGGTGGGGGTGGCCTGCTTCTTCTATGCCGCAATACACCTTGTGCTCTATAGTCTGGATAACCTAGCCTCGGGGCAATGGATCGAAAATCTGAGCCGCCCTTTTGTGATTATCGGTATGATAGCCTTTCTGATTCTGAGCCTGTTGGCGATCACCAGTAATGATTATGCGGTGCGGCGGCTCGGCGCGCTGATCTGGAAACGCCTGCACCTGCTGACCTTTGCGCTCATTCCACTGCTTGCCCTGCATGTTGCCGCCAGAGACGAGGGGCACTACGATCGCCCGATCATATACTTTGCTCCCTTCTTGTTGATTATGGCATACCTCTTCTCCAAAAAATTTCTCAAAAAACAAACAAAAGTATAGCTGGTAAAGACTGGCTTGAGGCCAACTTGAGCACAGTCCTTCATAAACCCAAGTGATCTAAGCTGACAGCCCTTATCTGATATGAGCTGTAATCCGTTGTTCCTGGCACTCTGAGAACATTGAACATTCAGCCCATCGTCAATTCTCTAGCACCCTGAGGAAGTTGCCACCCGAAACCGTCAATCATAGCCCGCATCATTTGGTTTCGGTACGCTGCTTTCAACCGCCTGCGCTCCTTTGATCAGCAGATCGGCTTGATGCATGATGCGATATATTCGATTGCGGCTCATACTCAAGCCACCATAATGCCGCAACTAAGCATGCATGCGTCTGTAGCCCCCAATACAGATGCTCCTCCGCTCACTTAAATGGGGACTGTATCTAGTCTCGCTTGACAAAATGCTGCCAGCAGGTAGACTTAATAAGTAAGTAGTACCATCTCATCTGTTCAAAACCTCTCTCCGATAGTCTAGCAATGGTAGCCATGTTCAAAAAAACCTGTCTTGTGCTCTCTGTAGCTCTCTTGGTGCTCACGGCCTGTTCAAGCGGCGGTGGTGGCGGTGGGCAGCCTACCGATCCGACCAATCCCATCACCAAGGAGCCTACCTCCGATAAGTCCCCGGTAGCCACCTACAAACTCCCCGACACAGGGCAGACCACTAGCTATACCAATACCCCTGGTGAGGATTCGGATTACACTATCAACCCACCTTCCTATGCGGTCGATTCCAGCAAGAAAACCGTGTTCGATAACAACACTCTGCTGATGTGGGAACAGCTCCCCACCTCTGGCGATCATTCTGCTATGAACCATGCCGATGCCATTACCCGCTGTGGGGCACGAACCACCGGCAGCTACAGAGACTGGCGCCTGCCGAGCATTGACGAGCTAGAAACCATCATAAATCTCGGTCGCCAAAACCTGGCTATAAACACGACTGACTTTCCCAATACCAAGGCCTCTGAGTATTGGTCGTCTACGATCCGTGCGAACGGATCGACCGAAGCTTGGTACGTGCACTTCGGCAGCGGCGGCGTGAGCAAGTGGACTCGGAGCAAGCTCTACTATGTGCGCTGCGTACGCCTGTCTCCAGCTGAACCGACGAAACGCTTTACCATCAATAGCGATGAGACCATCACCGATAAAAAGACCAAGCTGATGTGGGAGCAGTTGCCCGATGCCAGCGATCATAATACAACCTACACTTGGGAAGATGCCCTCAAGCACTGCGAAGGGCTGACCTTTGCTGGGCATTCAGATTGGCGCCTCCCGAATAACAAAGAACTCTTGAGCATCGCTGATCGCAGCCGCTCCGGCCCGGCTACAGACACCACCGCTTTTCCCAATACAAAGACCTTGGACTATTGGTCGTCTACGGTCAATGCGGGCAACACATCCAACGCCTGGCTCGTGGGCTTCAACACCGGCGACTCGGGTACCTGGGGCCAGAGCAATAAGACCTATGTTCGCTGTGTCCGCTGAGCCCCTTGAGCACAGCTCGCCGGGGTCTCGGGTTAGCCCGCCGGGGTCCCGGTACGCTAGAGTGCTCTAGAAGGGAATGAGTCGGTGCTTTGAAGGGGTGCCCTTTGGCTATTTGGTACTGTTTGAAAATTGGGGCAGTATAGCAGTCTCGCTTGACAAAATGCTACCAGCAGGTAAAGTTGAGCGGGAAGCAGTACCATCTCATCGTTCAAAACCTTTCTCCGACAATCTAGCAATGGTAGCAATCTTCAAAAAAACCTGTATTGTGCTCTCTGTAGCTCTCTTGGTGCTCACGGCTTGTTCAGGCGGTGGCGGTGGTGGCGGTGGGCAGCCTGCCGATCCGAGCAATCCCTCCACTAAGGAACCAACCAGTGACTCCAAGAAGGAACCGAGCAGTGACTCCAAGAAGGAGCCAACCAGTGACTCCAAGAAGGAGCCAACCAGTGACTCCAAGAAGGAACCGACCTCCGATACGCCTTCCTACAAACTTCCCGACACAGGGCAGGTCGATGGATCTACCGATACCCCTGGTGAGGACGCAGATTACCCGGGTAATCCGCTATCTTACACTGTCGATTCCACCAAGAAAACCGTGCTTGATAACAACACCGAGCTGATGTGGGAACAGCTCCCCGGCTTTGGCGATCATGTGCAAAGAACCCATGCCGATGCCAGTACCCACTGCGGGGCACGAACTACCGGCGACTACAGCGACTGGCGCCTGCCGAGCATTGACGAGTTAGAAAGTATCATCAATTTCGGTAAGCACAGCCCGGCTATAGACACCACTACTTTTCCTAATACCAAATCCTCTCAGTATTGGACGTCTAGAGTCGATGCGGACAATGCGTCCAACGCCTGGTACGTGAACTTCATCGAAGGTTTCTCGGGCAGCGGCGACCGGAACACTCGCTATTATGTGCGTTGCGTACGCTTGTCTCCAACTGAACCGACGACACGCTTTACCGATAATGGCGATGAGACCATCACCGATCAAAAGACCAAGCTGGTGTGGCAGCAGTTGCCCGATGCCGCCGATCAGACTAGAATCAATACTTGGGAAAACGCCCTCACGCACTGCGAAGGACTGAGCTTTGCCGGGCATTCAGATTGGCACCTCCCAAATACAAAAGAACTCTTGAGCATCACCGATCGCAGCCGCGCCAATCCGGCTATAGACCCCAGCACCTTTCCCAATACCAAATCCTCGCTCTATTGGGCGTCTACGCTCAATACGCGCGACACGTCCAAACCCTGGCTTGTGGGCTTCACCACCGGCAACTCGATCTACGGCACCCGGAGTAATAATGGCTATGTTCGCTGTGTCCGCACGCCTTCGATGCCCCGTGTTCCTATCTACAAACTCCCCGACACAGGGCAGACCACTAGCTATACCAATACCCCTGGTGAGGATTCGGATTACACTATCAACACACCCTCCTATACGGTCGATTCCAGCAAGAAAACCGTGTTCGATAACAACACCGAGCTGATGTGGGAGCAGCTCCCCGGCTCTGGCGATCATGCGCAAAGAACCCATGCCGATGCCATCACCTACTGCGGGGGGCGAACTACCGGCGGCTACAGCGACTGGCGCCTGCCGAGCATTGACGAGTTAGAAAGTATCACCAATTTCGGTCGCACCAACCCGGCTGTAGACCCCACTATTTTTCCCAATACCAGGGCCGCGTACTATTGGTCGTCTTCGAGCTATGCGCCCAGAGCGTCCTTCACTTGGATCGCAAACTTCGAGAACGGCCTCTCGTTCTTCGATAACCGCACCAATCGCTTCTATGTGCGTTGCGTACGCTTGTCTTCAACCGAACCGGCGAAACGCTTTACCGATAATGGCGATGAGACCATCACCGACAAAAAGACCAAGCTGGTGTGGCAGCAGTTGCCCGATGCCGCCGATCATAATACAACCTATACTTGGGAAGATGCCCTCAGGTACTGCGAGGGACTGAGCTTTGCCGGGCATTATAACTGGCGCCTCCCGAATAAAAAAGAGCTCTTGAGCATCGTTGATCGCAGCCGTTCTTCCGGCCCGGCTATAGACCCCACCACCTTTCCCAATACCAAGTCTGGGTACTATTGGTCGTCTACGGTCGATGCGAGCATCACGTCCAACGCTGGGCTCGTGTACTTCCAGAGCGGCCAATCGACCCGCTGGAGCCAGAGCAGTAAGTTCCATGTTCGCTGTGTCCGCACGCCTTCGGTGCCCTCTGCTCCTTCCTACAAACTCCCCGACACAGGGCAGACCACCGGATATACCAATACCCCTGGCGAAGATGCTGATTACACTATCAACCCACCTTCCTATACGGTCGATTCCACCAAGAAAACCGTGTTCGATAACAACACCCGGCTGATGTGGCAGCAGCTCCCTACCTCTGGCGAACATGTGAAAAAAACCCATGCCAACGCCATTGCCCACTGCCAGGCACAAACTACCGGCGGATACAGCGACTGGCACCTGCCGAGCATTGACGAGTTAGAAAGTATCACCAATTTCGGTCGCACCAACCCGACTATAGACCCTACTACTTTTCCCAATACCAAGCCCTTGTACTATTGGGCGTCTGCGATCAATGCGGGCAACAGGTCCTTCGCCTGGGTCGTGAATTTCGAGAACGGCATCTCGTTCTTCGATACCAGCACCAATAGCAACTATGTGCGTTGTGTACGCTTGTCTTTAGCTGACCCGGCGCCACGCTTTATCAATAATGGCGATGAGACCATCACCGACAAAAAGACGGGGCTGATGTGGCAGCAGTTGCCCGATGCCGTCGATCATACAACCCGCACTTGGGAAGGTGCCCTCACGCGCTGCGAAGGACTGAGCTTTGCCGGGCATGATAACTGGCGCCTCCCGAATAAAAAAGAGCTCTTGAGCATCGTTGATCGCAGCCGCTCCAACCCGGCTATAGACCCCACCGCCTTTCCCAATACTAGGTCCCCGTATTATTGGTCGTCTACGGTCGATATGAGCAATACGTCCAACGCCGGGGTCGTGTACTTCCAGAGCGGTCAATCGGCCCACTGGAGCCAGAGCGGTAACTTCTATGTTCGCTGTGTCCGCTCATCCCGTTGAGCAAAGCTCGACGGGGTCCCGGTGCACTAGAGTTCTTGCTCTAGGGAATGGCTTGGTGCTTTGGAGGGGACTCTCACCAGCGGCTCAAGCCCTCCCCCGCCGCCTTTGCGGCGGAAGGGGGGGCCTTTGGTAATTTGATTATTTGGGGGCAGTATATTAGTCTCGCTTGACAAGAATGTTGCCAGCATGTAAGGTCGATAAGCAAGTAGTGCCATCTCATTGCTCAAAACCTTTCTCCGGAATGTTAGCCATGTTCAAAAAAGCCTGTCTTGCGCTCTCTGTATCTCTCTTGCTGCTCACGGCTTGTTCAGGTGGCGGTGGCGGTGGGCAGACTGCCGCCCCCATTGTTGCTTCCTACAAACTCCCCGACACAGGGCAGTCTACTAGCTATACCGATACCTTTGGTGAGGATTCGGATTACAATATCAACACACCTGCCTATACGTACGATTCAAGCAAGAAAACCGTGCTTGATAACAACACTCTGCTGATGTGGGAACAGCTCCCCGATGCCAAAGATCATGTGCAAAAAACCCATGCCAACGCCATTGCCCACTGCCAGGCACAAACTACCGGCGGATACAACGACTGGCGCCTGCCGAGCATTGACGAGTTAGAAAGCATCGTCAATTTCGGTAGCGACAGCCCGGCTATAGATATGGGATTTTTTCCCAATACCAAGTCCTCGGAGTATTGGACGTCTTTGCTCCATGCGCGCAACAAGTCCAGCGCCTGGTACGTAGGATTCGTCTACGGTTTCTCGGGACGCAACGACCGCACCATTAGCAAATATGTGCGTTGCGTACGCTTGTCGTCTTCGGATGAACCGACGACACGCTTTACCGATAATGGCGATAAGACCATCACCGATCAAAAGACCAAGCTGATGTGGCAGCAGTTGCCCGATGCCGCCGATCATACAACCGATACTTGGGAAGATGCGCTCAGGCACTGCGAAGGACTGAGCCTTGCCGGGCATGATAACTGGCGCCTTCCCAACAAAAGAGAACTCTTGAGCATCACTGATCGCAAGCACATCAGCCCGGCTATAGACACCAGCACCTTTCCCAATACCAAGTTCGGGGACTATTGGTCGTCTTCGATCGATGCGAGCGACACGTCCAACGCTTTGCTCGTGGGCTTCCACACCGGCGACTCGACCGCCAACGGCCTCACTACTAGAAACTATGTTCGCTGTGTCCGCTAAGCCCGCCGAGCGGTCCCGGTACGCTCAGCCCGCCGAGCACAGCTTGACGGGGCCCCCCGGTACGCTAGAGTTGTCTAGAAAGGAATGAGGCAGTGCTTTGACCCCTTCCCGCTGGGAGATTTTTGCAAAAATTTAATCTCGTGTGAGGTGCTACCCACCACCTCACTGCCGTATGTAGTCTGCTTTTTGTATTTGCGAAACGCATTATCTGTATACATCTTTCCTGTGTCCAACCTTCACAATTTGGATCAACTGTTCAGTTTTTCTCTTGGTGCAAACAAGCCTGTAAGCACCGAATTTGAATTTATACAAGCCAGACTTATTTCCTAACAGTGGAACAATGAATAATATCCAGCATCACTTTGCCTTGCCTTTTTGGGAACCCAAAGACAATCGTTTTACCAGCAGCATGGCCTCTAACTCGAGGTGCCCCAAAGTATGACTCATCAACTTCTATCTCACCAGATAAGGGCGATGACGCCGCACATGTTTGTGCAATCCTTACTCGTATTTTGAGGAGCAGTGTATCCAGCTCGACTCACACCACTTAGTTCAGTTATTGTGGAAGCTGTCAAATCATGTGAAAAATAGCGAATAATTTCTCTGAATTTTGACTCTGAAATATGTGCGCGCTTTACATACTTGTTTTTTCTCCTTTCACTACATAGATGCTTTTTGTGATGCTAAAATTATCTAGACCCTAACTAAAAATTGCCGATACAAGAGCAATATATTGACAAATCTACGCACATGCCGTACCCTTGAAGAAGATATTATTTATTTTTCTTGCCCGTTCAAGAGTCGATAAATGAAACCGACTACCAATTACCTTATAAACATTCTTGGAGAAAACGCCGCCGCACGCGCTGCGATCCGCAATTTAGACGTATTTGAGGGCTGTTCAGAACAATTGGTTGATCTGTTGTATAACTACGGTAAGGTCGGCAGCCTGAATGCAGGCGAGGACTTGATCCATCAGGGCAATTTTGATCAGTGGATATTCATTATACTACGCGGCTCTCTTTCGGTATTTGTCAATGGCGGCTTTATCGAACATATGAGCAGCTCGTTGGTAGGAGAGCGTTGCATATTGGGCGAATCGCGAGGCGCAACCCTACAGGCCGATGCCGATGGCACCAGTTATTTTGGTATCGATATGGCATTGATCGACGCCTTGATGGGCAATGGCAATGATGCAGACTTGCGAGTCGTGATCGAGCTGTTTGTGATTATCAATCGTATTGTAATCGATCGAGTTTTAGGCTTGTGGACACGCCATGTCAATGCCCAAAATGGATTACACTCCACCATCAAGGCAACAGTTTTTGGGAAGGTTATACAGCAGATGCGTGTGGAGAATATCCCCTTAGATCCCGAGATGAGCCAGCAAATACTGGCGCTCTTGCGTAAGCACTTTGGCGAGAGAACACAACGTATGATTGATGCTCTAGTGGATCCAAAGAGCAAACAGATGAGCACCGTGCAATTGTCGCACGCTCTAGTGCGGCTAGGACGCTTTGATCTATTGTGCCAAGTAGCGAAGATACTTCAGAACAGCGAGCTGTACTGCGAAGAATCTCAGCAGCATCTGTCAGAATTGCGTCCGATCTTGAGTTTTCGAGAGATTATTGATCAACTGGCCTCTATTTTTGCAGATAGGGTTGAAGATGAGGCACAATTTATCAATGATTGGGTCAAGAAATACCTGTTGCATACCAAGACTGGGCATGTATTTCTGCAGCAGTCCTTCGTTGATGATTTGCTTGAAGGCCAATTTAAGATGAAGCCGGAGGCCATTATTGAGGTACTTACAGAGCTATTGCAAAAAGCACTGGAGCTTAACGCCACCGTTAATGCGGGTATTCAGCAGTACCAGAGCAAAACGCAAGACGTGCTTACAGCCTCAAGTACAGGTAAAGATACCATGGTCTCAAAGAATACAACGGATTTATCAGAAGTAGAACAAGACCTTATAACCCCATACATGGCAGAGTTAAAGCGGCGATCAGAGCAGAGTAAAAATGAAAGTAAGCTCGGTCTATCGCAGAGTGACATTGATGATTTTTTCTTAATCAGCTGACAAACCTGCCTCTCATTCCGATTGAGCGCTCTCCTGGAAGCTCTTTTTTTCCTCTCTTCTTCTCAAGCATTCTCATAAGGGCGCATCGTGGAATACACCGTCGTGCTTGCCTCCCTACTATTACTGCGACGGCGAAACACCAAGTGCCTCAAAAATTTTGACGAGTTGTTTGTAGCGCCAGCCTTCATAAACAAACAGTCGATCCTGAGTGTACTCGGTCATAAAAGCCAGTTTCGAGGTACTAGAACTCTTCTGCGCAATCTGCACAGCCAGAAACACTTTTTCGTCTTGTTCTTGACCACCCTCTTCTTCTCCTGCTCCAGTGGCAGCAGATGCTCTCGGAGAGAAATCGAGCCTGATAGCCTCGTTCGTGAGTTGTATCTTGAGGCTCAACTGTGCGCTTTCTATCCTTCTCCCTGCTTTGGCAAGGGCAGAGGGACGTAAAGGCGAAAGCAGATCGACCAGTTTTTGTGTTTGCTCTATCATATTGGCATCGGCACTTTGATCCCGATCAGGGCCGGTGAAATACTGCCCGTTTTTGGCAAAGATGTCTACTTCTGCGGCTGCATTGTTGCGCACAAGGCTGATCTGTTGAATATCCGCAGGGTTGATATCGATAAATTTAAGATTGAGCCAGTAGGCTAGGTCTGTGGGTACACGAATATCATCGACCAAATGTGTGTGCTTCTCTCCCTTGCGCCGCACATAGGTGCCAAGGCCGCCGGTGCGAGTCTTGCCCAAATAGACTAGCCACTCCTTACCTCCATAAGAGATGCTGACGCTCTTTGTTGCGCTCTCTTCAACACCGAATAGGCTGTGCTTGTTCGGGTCTGCAGAGAGGGTGTCGGCGATTTTAGCGTCCGCATATTCTTCAAGCGTGACAAATAAGCTCTGAGAATTGATGGGGAAGTTTTGACCTTTGAGTATCCATGCCCCGACCTCATTTTTACTCAAGTCTATTATCTCCTCGGCATCGCGCAGTACTACACGCTCTACTTCTGCCGGGCTAAAGCGGCCAAAAAGCCATTGTCCATCTCCATCGGTTGGTGCACTGGTATTCTTACTGCTGAGTTGCAGCATGAGCGTTATGCCAGCAGCTGCCACAATAATCATGCTGGTCAACAATAATCGTTTTGACATAGCCTTTTCCTTCTCGTCTAAAATTTTCTTTCTTACTGTTTTGTATTTTTCTCTTTTGCTTATCTTCTCTTGCGGTGAGAGCGCCTGATATACACCACAACTCCGCTGATGATCACTATCACAGGGATGGCGAGCATATTGATAAGCATCAAGCGGGTTTGGAGCACTTCCACGTCTTGACGCAAGAGTTTTCGTATCTCACGCAACTTCTTTTTGGTCTGTAGCTCCTCTTCTCGGAATTCTTTTATCTTTTTGTTTTGCTCTGCGGTTAGGCTAATTTGAGATTCACCCTCTTGCGGACGGAGCTGGCTTAGCTCTTTGTTGATCGCCTCGAGTTGTTCGTTAAGCGCTGCTTCTGTGGAGTAATACTTAGCCTCGGCTTCGTTTTGCATGCGGTCGAATACCTCTAAGGGGCGGGAAAAGGTGCCCCGTGCCCGAATGGCCATCATTTCTTCGGAGCCGGACAGAAAATCGATCATATTGAGCAAGAAGGTATGATTATCGTTGAGGGGTTGCGCAACCTCTTGTCCAAAGAGTGAGAATTTGCGTACCGAGAAGGGATCGGCGATAAAATCGGCATCGGTAATCAGCAAAATACTTGCCGCCGCCTGCCCCTTGGCTATGTGCGCCATGGGGGGCTGGATCATATCTTCGCTGTAGGCTGGAGGAGCGCTAAAAGCAGAAGAGGCTAGAGTGCCGTTGAGTATGGCAGAGAGCTCTCGTATTTTGCCATCAGACTGAAAGGCTTTGTTGGTAATCTCGGGGGGTGATGCCGCCGGAAAGCGCGCCGAGACAACACCCGAACCCTCGGTGGATTGGATAATAGGGGTGAGCCTGAGACCCTTATCTTGCGGATCAAAGGTAAAAGAGCCTGGCTCAACAAGGAGCACATTCTCCAGCCCGTTGGCGGCTATAAGATCAGGATTGAAGGCAGAGGCGGTCAGCGAATGCCACAAGGTATAGTTGATGCCGCTGCCCACTGGCATGGCCCGGTTGCGGTCTCCCAAAACGTTGTAGGGCAGGTATTCTACTCCCCAAGAGGGCAGCAGGGTGGGGAGATTACTCTCGCTAACAAAATCACGCTGCCCAGAACTGCGCATAAGTTGGTTGCGGGCATCACCCCGCATAAAGGGATCAATCAAGACTACCAGATTCCCGCCCCGCATCAAAAATTGATCAATCGCATATTCCTGAAACTCATTGATACCATAGGGGTGTATGACGATCAGGTAGTCCATCTCTGCGGGGATAAAGGTGGTGTTCGCCCAATCTAACACCTCAACCGAATAAAACTTTTCTAGCTCGTTCAAAAAAGCCCACTGTCCCTGAGAAAGCCCGGCAGAGCGTAATTGCGGGTCGGTCCCCTGAATATCCAATGGGGTAAAAATACCCACTTGCTTGCGGTTTTCGGCACCGGCCTCAAACAGTATTTTGGCGATGTCATACTCAAGAAAAGTCTCTCGCCGTATGTCAAAGAAAGGAATAGGAAATTCTTTTTCATCGCGCAACACCACCAATCCCATGTAAAAGGTGCTCCCATCGCCGGCCTCGGCACCGGTTAGACCATAGCGATTGGCCCATTCCTCCTCATCGGTATCAGGTAGGGGGTTATGTACCGCCAGACTGAGCTGATCTGGGTTGAGTGCTACAAACTCTCTGAGCAAATCCTCAACCTTGCGCCCGTATGCTTTGTACTGCAGGGGAATATTCTCGGTATCTTTAGCAAAGTAATACTTGAGGCGCAGAGGCTGCTCCAGCTTTTGCGTAATCGCCTTTGAGCCATCGGATAGGGTATAGAGTCTCTCCTCGGTAGCGTCTATCTTGAGGTCCAGTGTCGAAAAGATAACATTGATGCCTACCACCGCCAACAGAATGAGAACAAAAGAAACGAATGAAGATTTCACTGCTTGTTTTGAAGAAATAAGTGAACGATGAAAAATTAGCCTTTTCTTATGTTTTCAAGAATAACCCCGGTTGCTGCCAAGCCGCCGAAAATTATGGAAACAAAAAACATAATGTCGCCGGTGCTCAAAACGCCTTTGCGAATCGAATCAAAACGGGCGATAAAACCAAAAGATGAAATGGTCTCAGAGAGCCATTGCGGGAAAATGCTGTTGAGTATGTCAATGAACACCCCCCAGCCCAGCAACACCAAGAGAAAACAGATGATCACGCTCAGGATGAAACTGATAACCTGATTGCGGGTCAGAGCCGAGGTAAAACAGCTAATTGCCAGATAGGCCCCGGCCATCAGGAAGCTCCCAAAATATCCGCTCAACAAGACCCCCGCATCGGGGGAACCAAGATAGAAAACGGTAATAATAAGCGGAAAAGAGAGCATCAGGGCAATCCCTAAGAAGAGCCAGCCCGCCAAAAATTTGCCTAATATGACATCACTGAGGCGAATGGGTAGGGTGAAGAGCAGCTCGATAGTGCCATTGCTCCGCTCTTCGGACCACAAACGCATACCTGTTGCCGGTACGATCAAAAGGTACAGCCAGGGGTGGAAGATAAAAAATACCTCCAAACCCGCCTGATTCTGCTCAAAAAAGCGCCCGATGAAAAACAGGCAGCCCATGCCGGCAAGCAAAAATACCGTGATGATAACATACGCAATCGGCGAGTAAAAATAGCCCGCAAATTCTCGGCGCATAATGGTTCCTATATCCTTGATCATATCTTTTTATTTTTTTGTATTTGGGTCTTATCTTTTCGTTTTGAAGGTGTCTGCCCAATGGTGTTGCACCTCTCTACCTCAAGACAACACTGTAGCAATACTTTTTGCATCCACGGCAATACCTTGGCGGCAATGAGGCTGGTGATCATCTATTGAGCACCAGCCTTAAACCGCCAATCCTGCCTCTGTTGCTTTGATGTCTAGCACAAGTTTTGCTTCTCATCATGTGTGAATGCGCCTTTCACGGGTTTTGCTGTGCTGAGGCACTCAGGTGGTCAGGGTACGAAAGACCTCGTCCATCTTGCCCGGTAGCACCTCTATTTTTTCAATCGTGGAGCCTGCTATACCCTGTGCCACAACAGAGTAGATATTCTCGTTGTTTTTTGGATACAGGGTGCATACTCGATCGTCGGTATACACAAACGGCGCAGTGCTGTTGCAGTTGATATTTTGCAGGTTGTTCAGGCATTCTGCACTCGGCTCTGCGCCGAAAGTGATGCGCACCGCATTGTACTCAACCGAACGCCGCAACAGGTCATCGGGTGTACTATCGATAACCACCTCGCCTTGGTGAATAATGATGGTGCGGTTGCAAATTGCGCCCATTTCCTCAAGAATATGAGTCGATAATATAATCGACTTGTTTTTGCCCATTTCTCGGATCAGCTCACGCACCTCATGTTTCTGGTTGGGGTCTAGGCCGTCTGTCGGTTCGTCTAGAATGAGTACGGGGGGATCGTGGATGAGCGCCTGTGCAAAACCAACCCGCTGGCGATAGCCCTTTGAGAGGGTGTCGATGGTCTGCTGGGCTACCTCACTCAGTTTGGTCTGCTCCATCACCTCGACAATTCTCGCTTTGCAGCGATCAGCAGGAACTTTGCGAATTTGCGCAATGAAGGCAAGGAACTCGGATACTGTCATATCTCGATAACTTGGCGAGCTTTCGGGCAGATAGCCGATTTGCGCTTGTACACCAAGGCGATCCTTGCAAACGCTTACCCCGCCCACTTCTGCATCGCCTGCTGTTGGCGCGATAAAGCCGCTAATCGCCTTCATACTCGTTGATTTTCCGGCTCCATTAGCCCCCAGAAAGCCTAGTATATCCCCCCGATTACACTCAAAGGAAATGGCATTGACTGCCCGAAAGCGTCCATAATTTTTGGTGAGTTTTTTTACCGTGATCATCTGAACTTATTTTCTGTGCGAATGTGAGGGTAAGCTGCTTTAGTCTTGCGTAAACTCTATATTACATACAACATATCCCTCTCTGCGTCAATAACTACCACCAATATCGGCGATTTGGTAAGGTTTTCGCAATACACCATGGTAAACTATGCGGCGGTAGGCGCCGTCGACAATCATGCTATCGATATTTTGTAGTTTTCACATACTCTCACTTTCATTATTGCAATGCTTTCATTTAGAGGCATTCACCTTATCAAGGGCACCCCGCAAAGGTTTCGATCACGCTTTGATCTTTTTGCCTATGCTCATGCCGTAAAAGCGGTGCTTGCAGAGCATTCGGGGCGGTGCGACCTTGCTCTGCAGACTATCGCTGATCGTATCAATGCGATCTATGGCGACGCTTCTGGTGTACTGTCTGCAGAACAACGCACCGCTGCCTTTGCCCTGCACCGACAAAAAGACATAATCACCTTTTTACACGATGACAATTTGGAGTATCGAACCACCAAAAAAATGGTATTTGAGGCTCTGCTGCACCGTACTTCTATTGCAAAAAAATGGCAGATCATTGAGGCGATTATCTTGCGTTCAGAATCGGTTTTTCCCCCAGAACAACTTTTGCAAGACTGCGCCCGGCGTGGGTCTCTCCTGCGGCAAATTTTGGAGCTGACGCAATTATTTTTCATGGAGCAAACCGATGAAGAGCCCCCAGAGCATATGCTTCTCAAGGTTTCCTCTCACCGCTTCCCCGAGCACTACTGGGTGGTTTGTGCACAGAGCGATACCCAGCCCTACCGGCAGGAACATTTTAGCGCATGGGAACCAGAGAATGTGTTTTGCCGTCTAGCCTATATGGTGAGCGCAATTGCCCAAAAGCACGCCCGCATGCAGGGCGACACCCCCGGTGTAACCAGCATTGCCAGCGCAGCTGTGAGCGGCGTGGAAGACCAGCAGTCCGAGACCCAAGGTGCTGAGCACTTAGGGGATTCGGTGCTGATCTATGAAGATGAAGATGCCGATGATCAAACCCTACAGCTTCAATTATTTTGCAATCGTCCCACCGATACACTCCTGCAATTTCAGGAGCATCTGGCTAAAAAGCTGGGCGCAGAGAGCGTGTTGCACTACTTGGCTTTCCTGCGCCAACTCGCCGCCCAGAAAGACGCACAACAGGCTATGCTCTCCTTGCCACAGCACTTTGCGCTCTTGCAAAAGCACCCACATCAGGCCTATCCATCAACGAAAAAGCTACTGGCTTACAGGGTGCTGCAAGAAATGCAAAAACTGATGGTAGTGCGCAAAAAAGAACGGGATACCGGCACGTATCTGTACAAATCACCACTACTGCTCAATGTGCAGCAAGTGCATGAAAATCATATCCACGCTAGGCCAGTAAGCCTTGCCTTGCGTTGCGATGCGATTATACGCCCCAACCAGGGTATGCGCCCTTTTCACCTCGGGGCACCCCTGCTGCTGATCCATGATGATCTCTTCAAAGAAAAAATATCAAGTGGGCTGGTATTACTCGCTGCTTACATGGCGAATGTTTGGCTCTATGAATATCCGCAACATAAGGGTATCTGCACCAAGAGTATTATCGAGCTGGCGAAGGGGTCCGGGCTTAGTCTGAGCAAAAATTCGCACTATCGCACTCTGCGCAAAATACGCAGCGGTCTGCAGAAAATGAAGGAGCACTCTTACATAGAAGAGTACCGTTTGCTCACTCAAGATGAACATAGAGGTACTGTCAAGGCAGAGTCCTACCGGGTCTATGCCTCGCCAGCTACTATTACCCGCATCAGCAACTTGTATGCTCAACGGGGCGAATGGACCCCAGGAGGGCACTTGGCAGAACCGGGAATGCGCCCGATACTCGGTGAATAACATATGCCTTATGCTCTGTGCTGATACCGAATACTCCCCAAATTTATGCTGTTATGTCTGATGAACTCAAAACCCCATACCATATATTTTCAGAACAAAAATATGAGCAAAACCTAAAAATATTCAAAAGAATTGAAGAAGAGGCGGATAACCGGTGCACCTTCTTGATGTCTTTCAAGGGGCATATTCCGCACCACTCGGTGGAATTGACGAATAGATATGTCAATGGCTTTTCTGTCTCAAGCCTCAACGAGTTGCGAGTATGCGAGGAGGTATTCCATTCGAATAACACCCATTATTACGCCCCCTCTCTGTCAGAAGATGACTTTGCACAGCTTATCAGATCAAAAAGTATTAGGCATATCAATTTTAATGCTGTAGATCAGGTGGAGCGCTTCCACAAGCCAGACTTAGCGCATATCAAGTACGGCATACGGGTCAACCCCCGGCATATGATCCCTGATTCACCTGTATTTGAGGGATACAACCCCAACCTGCCCTTTGGAAGGTTTGGGGTCGTAAAAGAAGAGCTTCACAAGATAGATTGCAGCACATTTGACACGGTGCACCTCCACTGCCTCTGCAATCAGGGGGTCGAGGAGTTATCATCCCTGCTTGATGTCTTGAAACGAGATTTTGCAGAACTGTTGAGGCATTGTAGCTACTTGAATTTGGGCGGAGGGCACAGCATTACCAGCCCAGGCTACAATATCCCCGGTCTTATAGTGCTGATACGGCAACTCGCAGAGGAGTATAACCTCCATGTACTCTTTGAACCCTCAGGGTCTTTTTTTTATGATACTGGTGTGCTGAAAACCACGGTGACCTCTATTCTCAAAAATGAGATGGATATCGCCATTGTGGATACATCCGCCAAAAACCACATGGGCTGCCTAATGGAATCTCCCTATTTTTCGGTCGAGATTGAAGGGGCAGAACAGGGCATCCTTGAGGGGAGGTATTCCTACCGCTTGGGCGGCTGCACCTGTCTTGCCGGAGACATAATCGGCGATTATTCCTTCCCAAAAAAGCTTGAGCTAGGCGATGTATTGACCATCACAGATCAAACTGCCTATACCCTGATGCAAACCCATCGCTTCAATGGCGTGCCCAAACCCGCCTTGCTGGTCGAAGACCTAAAGGGAGGCTACTCCTACCATAAATCCGACGGATACGGGGATTACAAAAGAGACCTCGGCATAGTGGAGAAGTATGGCAAGAGCAACACTTAGGCATAAGGGCTATAGCCAATGTACAATAATGCCTAGCTTTGGAGGAGAAATTATCCCAAGTTTGCTGTAGCTTGATGCTTATGCTCAAAAAATGCCATGCCCACGAACTGCTGTGGGGGATTGATTCCTGCTGCGCCCTAGGGTAGAGTGATAACTGATACGCATTCTGCTGGAAGCACCTGTAGTGCGACAATCTGCCTCACTTTTTCACCCAAACAAAGCCTCATTATGGCTACACCTGAACAAACCCATCTTGTCCTGCTTGGTGGCGGGCACTGCCATGCCAATTTGCTCAAGGCTTTTGCCAAAAATAGAGCCGAGAATATACGCATTACCCTAGTGAGCGAATCCAACTGCACACCTTATTCTGGGCTTGTACCGTCGTATATCAGTGGAGCTATCCCCAGCGATGCCTGTACCATAGATTTACTCCAGCTCTGCAATCACACGCCAGCTCGCCTGATTGCCTCGCGTGCTGAAAGCGTTGATTTTCAAGAACAGCGTATTCTCTTTGCCGATCGTGCCCCACTGCACTATGACCTCCTTTCGATCAACACCGGCTCTGTGGCCCAGATGCAAGAGGCATGGCTACAACTCGATTATGTCTATCCATTGCGCCCTTTGAATGCGTTTTTGGCACGGCTGGAAGACCTGCTTTCCTCGGCGCGAGAATATAAAAAGCAGTACATGGTTTCAATGGTTGGCTCTGGGGCGGCGGCGATTGAGATGATCTGTGCCCTGCGTGTGCGGATTATTGATGAGTTGAGCAGGATCAACAAGGTCAACATAGGTATGAATTTTCAATTGATTACCGATAATGAAGAAATCTTGCAGGGTTATGGTGCCGATATTCAGGAGAGAGTAGGCAAGCTCCTCAGGCAGCAGAATATTGATGTGCACCGCAACTCAAAAGTGGTTGACATTGTGGATCACCAAATTATCGTGGAAAATGGCAACCGCTACTCAAGCGATAGCGTTATTCTAGCCACCCAGGCGACAGCTAGCCCCCAGATGCAAAATTTGGATATACAAAAAAATGATGAGGGCTTTATCAGCGTTCTGCCCACTCTGCAGACCCTGAACTACACCAATGTGTTTGCGGTGGGAGACGCAGCCGATTTTACCAACGCCCCCCTCCCCAAAGCTGGCGTCTATCCGGTGCGGCAGAGTCCGGTGCTCTATGAGAATATCCTGCGCCTGATTCGGGGTAAGAAACTGGTTGAATACAAGCCGCAAAAAACATTTTTTAGTGCCTTAAACCTCTACTGCGATACGATTGCTCGCTACAAGAACATGACACTGCAAGGGGCGGCAGCTACCCGAGTGAAACGGAAAATTGACGGCGACTATATGCAAAAATTTGCTGGTCTCATGCCGCATATGCCCGATCCAAGTACCTTTGTGCCACGGCTTCCCCTCCCCGATGGAGGGAGTGTGCTCCCCTGCGGAGGGTGTGCAGCCAAAGTGGCCCCGGATACACTACGGGCTGTTTTGGAAACCTTGCCCTCAAAACGATCTTCGCCCTCACAAGGGTCTTCATCCAAAAAGTCTGCTCCAAAACAGAGCAAACCGATATACGATGACGCCCATGTATTCAAGCCTCAACGCGGCATTACCTATGTGCAGAGCGTTGATCATCTGCTCTCTTTGTTTGATAACCCCTTTCATTTTGGGCAAATTGCCACCATGCATTGCCTCAATGATATTTATGCGATGGGCGGCAGTCCGCGGCATGTTCTCGCTCTGGTTAGCATGCCCTATGCAACTATAGGTGGTGCCAACAAGCAACAAAAAGAAGACCTAGAGCAGCTCTTGAGTGGCTGTATTAGCGTGCTTGAAGCAGAAGAGGCAGAGCTAGCCGGCGGACATACCTCAGAGGGTATGCAGCTCTCTTTTGGATTATCGGTGACCGGTGTCGTCAAAGACGATGAGATTTGGCACGCTTCGATACCAGCGGAGCTAGAGGAGCAAGCCCTAATTTTGACCAAACCCCTGGGTACTGGTGTGCTGCTAGCGGCGAATATGCGCAATTTATGCACCGGAGGGCATTTTCAGCAGATGCTCGATTCTGCCCTATTGCTCTCCAACAGGGCTGCGGTGGCTTGTTTGCGTGAGCATGGAGCAACGGCCTGTTCAGACATTACCGGCTTTGGATTGATCGGGCACCTGCGGGCTATGCTTGAGCATTCCAAGGGTATAAGCTGCATGCTCTTTTTAGACCAGCTTCCCGTGCTGGAGGGTGTGCAAACCTACCTTTCTGCTGGGGTACGCAGTTCAGCAGATCAGAAAAACCGAACGCTGGAACCCCTCGTGCAAAGCAAAAATGATGGGTACGAGGATCATGCGCTGTACCCTCTGTTATTCGATCCGCAGACCTCAGGTGGTCTGCTGGCTAGTGTCCCTTACGATTCGGCGGAGCAATGCGTAAAAGTGCTACAAGAGGCAGGCTATGCACAGGCGAGTATTATCGGGCAGGTCAAAAATTCAGAACATAAAAATACCTTTCCTATTCAGTTGTATTAGGTGCAAGTATTACGCATGAGAGGGTATAGAGTTCAACACACCCCTCGCCACTTGATACGCCAAAGATGCACGATCCTTTCTTGCGGCCATACAGATGCGTTGCATTATGCTTTGGGCTAACATTTCGTGACTACATTATCTAAACTTCTCAATATTTTGAGGAAAATTTTCTCTAAAGTTATCCAGATAAATTCACAAAATTTATGAAAAATACCAAACTGAGCGTCAATCTGAACAAAATTGCCCTATTGCGCAATGCGCGGGGGGGCAGTTTGCCAAGCGTGTCTTATTTTGCAGAGCTGGCTCTACAGAGTGGGGCAGACGGAATTACGGTGCACCCCCGTCCGGACCTGCGGCACATCAGGCCGAAGGATGTGCGTGATCTGAGCACGCTGGATTGCGAGTTGAACATTGAGGGAAATCCTTTCTTGGAGTCAAATGCCAACTACCCGGGATTTGTGGAGTTGGTCTTGGAGGCAGCACCCTTTCAGTGTACCTTGGTGCCCGATTTGCGCGATCAATTGACCTCGGATCACGGTTGGGATATATCAGGGGATGCAAAGCGGCTGGAGCCAGTTATCTGCCGCTTGAGAGATGCGGGGTGCCGGGTGAGCCTATTTGTTGATCCGGCTTGCCCAGATCTGGCCCTAGCCGCCGATTTGGGGGCGCACTGCGTTGAGCTATACACCCAAGACTACGCTACTAATTTTGGTAGTTCCTCCGGTGGGTCCACCCTCGCCCGCTACGCTCGCACCGCCCAAGAGGCCCACTCCTGCGGGTTGCAGGTCAACGCTGGGCACGACTTAAATCGGGAAAACCTAGCCCAATTCCTCACCATCGGGCACATTGCCGAAGTGTCCATTGGGCAAGCGATAGTGGTTGATGCGGTGGAGCATGGCTTTTGCGCAACGGTGCAAGCCTACAAGCGTATTATTGCTCAAAGCTAGTGTTTTGCTCAAGTAATGCCCCTCAAAAAATTAAGCAGCCTTTATCAATTGTTTTCTTTCGAACTGAGCTGGTGTAAGTCCGGCTAAAGCTGGGTGCCCTCTCTGCCACAAAGCATACCTCGGAGAGCAGCTTGTTTCTTCTTTTCTCCCAAGGATTGTATGCTCGATCCTTGGGCTTCTTGGCATGATCCCCTCCTTGATGCCTAGCTTGGCACAGGTAGCTCTGTTCGCTTTTGAGTCTGCCCCTTTATCGTGCACAATCCGCCTGCCGGTGGGGACATGCTGCGCCACGTTTACCACCAAACCCTTCTGCTCACTGGCATTGGCTAGTGATACGCTGGCATGCTCAATCAATCCGTCAGCATTGGTTTTGAGCAATGCCGCAAAAGCATTTGATGAATAGCGAGCAAAACCGCCTTACGGCTGAAAATCAACGCCTGAAGGCGGTTGTAGGTGAACTGACTGTAGAGCTAAAAAAACAGATAATGCGTTTCGCAAATACAAAAAGCAGAATACATACGGCAGTGAGGTGGTGGGCGGTGCCTCAAACTAAACCCACACCGCAAAAATAATGCAAAAATCACGCAAAAATCTTTGCCTTCCCGCTCAAGCAGGAAAGGATCAAAAGCACTCCCTTCCGCCACAAGGGCGGTGGGGGAGGGCTTGAGCCGCTGGTGAGAGCCCCTGCCTCCAAAGGCACTGACTCATTCCCTTCTAGAGAAGGCTTAGCGCACCGGGAACCCGTCGAGCTGTGCTAACCCGGGAACCCGGCGAGCTTGTGCTCAAGGGAGCGAGCGGACACAGCGAACATAGCCATTACCGAGCCGGTTGCCGTCGTTCGAGTAGCCGCTGTCGAAGTACACGTACAAGGCGTTGGACGCGTTGCTCGTAAAGACCGTAGACGACCAATAGCCCGAGGTCTTGGTATTGGGAAAAGCGGTGGGGTCTTCTATCGCCGGGTTGGAGCGGCTGCGATAAGCGATGCTCAAGAGCTCTTTTGTATTCGGGAGGCGCCAGTTATCATGCCCGGCAAAGGTCAGGCCTTCGCAGCGCCTGAGGGCATTTTCCCAATTATAGCGTGTATGATCGGCGGCATCGGGCAACTGCTGCCACATCAGCTTGGTCTTTTGATCGGTGATGGTCTCATCGCCATTATCGGCAAAGCGTCTCGTCGGTTCAAATGAAGACAAGCGTACGCAGCGCACATAGAAACTACTGGTGCGGGCGTTGGAGAACGAGAGGCCTTTCTCGAAGTCCACGTACCAGGCGTCGGAGGTGTTGTCTACTTTGATGGTAGACGTCCAATACTCAAAGGCCTTGATATTGGGAAAAGTAGTGAGGTCTATAGCCCGGCTCAAGCGACCGAAATTGACGATACTTTCTAACTCGTCAATGCTCGGTAGGCGCCAGTCGCTGTAGCCGCCGGTAGTTCGTGCCCCGCAGTGGGTAATGGCATCGGCATGGGTTCTTTGCGCATGATCGCCAGAGCCGGGGAGCTGCTCCCACACCAGCTCGGTGTTGTTATCGAACACGGTTTTCTTGATGGAATCGACCGTATAAGATGGCGAATCATTCGTGTAATCCGAATCCTCACCACGGGTATTGGTATAGCTCCTAGTCTGCCCTGTGTCGGAGACTTTGTAGAGAGGAACACGGGGCATCGAAGGCGCACGGACACAGCGAACATAGCCATTACCGCTCCGGCCGCTATAGAACGAGTTGCCGGTGGTGAAACTCACACTCCAGGCTTTGGACGTGTCGCGCATAGCGAGCGTAGACGTCCAATAGCTCGAGGATTTGGTATTGGGAAAGGCGCTGGTGTCTATAGGCAGGCCGGAGCGGCCGCGATCAATGATGCTCAAGAGCTCTTTTTTATTCGGGAGGCGCCAATCCGAATGCCCGGCAAAGATCAGTCCTTCGCAGTGCGTGAGGGCACTTTCCCAAGTATTGGTTGTTGTATGATCGGCGGCATCGGGCAACTGCTGCCACACCAGCTTGGTCTTTTGATCGGTGATGGTCTCATCGCTATTAATGGTAAAGCGTTTTGTCGGTTCGGTTGGAGACAAGCGCACGCAACGCACATAGTAGCGAGTGTTCCGGTCGCCGCTCTCTGAGAAACCTTCGATGAAGTTCACGTACCAGGCGTTGGACGCATTGCCCGTATTGCCCGTAGACGACCAATATTCCAAGGATTTGGTATTGGGAAAAGTAGTGGTGCCTATAGCCGGGCTGTGGCTACCGAAATTGACGATGCTTTCTAACTCGTCAATGCTCGGCAGGCGCCAGTCTCTGTAGCCGCCGGTAGTTTGTGCCCTGCAGCGGGTACTGGCATCGGCATGGTTCAGAGCAACGTGATCGACGGCATCGGGGAGCTGCTGCCACATCAGCCCGGTGTTGTTATCGAACACAGTTTTCCAGGTGGAATAGGCCTTATAGGAAGGTGGTGTGATAGTGTAATCCGCGTCTTCGCCAGGGGTATTGGTATAGCCGGTGGTCTGCCCTGTGTCGGGGAATTTGTAGGAAACAACAGGGGGTAGCGGGTGCGTATCGGAGGTCGGCTCCTTCTTGGAGTCACTGGTCGGCTCCTTCTTGGAGTCATTGGTCGGCTCCTTGGTGGAGGGATTTTTCGGATCGGCAGTCTGCCCACCACCACCACCACCGCTTGAACAAGCCGTGAGCACCAAGAGAGCTAGAGAGAACACAATACAGGTTTTTTTGAACATGGCTAACATAGCTAGATTGTCGGAGAAAGGTTTTGAACGATGAGATAGTACTGCTTCCCGATCAATTTTACCTACTGTTAGCATTTTGTCAAGCGAGACTGCTATATTGCCCCCAAATAATCAAATTACCAAAGCTACCCCCCATCTCCTACCCCCTTCCAAAGCATCAATTCATTCGCTTCTAGAGAAGGATTAGCACACCGGGACCCCGGCGGGCTGTGCTCGGCGAGCTGAGCGTACCCGGGACCCCGTCGAGCTGGGCTCGGCGGGCTCAGCGGACACAGCGAACAGATATCCTATTGCTCCGGCTGCTGCCGGTCGAGTCGCCGGTATTGAAACGTACACCCCAAGCGTCGGACGTTTTGTCTGCATTTATCGAAGACGACCAATAGCCCGAGGACTTGGTATTGGGAAAGGTGCTGGTGTCTATAGCCGGGCTCGAGGAGCGGCTGCGATCAGCGATGCTCAAGAGTTCTTTTTTATTCGGGAGGCGCCAGTTATCATGCCCGTCAAAGATCAGGTCTTCGCAATGCCTGAGGGCATTTTCCCAAGTATCGGTTGTATGATCGCCGGCATCGGGCAACTTCTGCCACATCAGCCCCGTCTTCTGATCGGTGATGGTCTCATCGCCATTATCGGTAAAGCGTGTCGTCGGTTCGGTTGGAGACAGGCGTACGCAACGCACATAGTACTTATTGCTCCGGCTGTTGCTGCCCGAGAGACCGATGGCGAAATGCACGTACCAAGCGTGCAACGGGTTGTCCTCACGGCTCGATGATGACCAATACGTAGAGGATTTGGTATTGGGAAAAATCGTTCTATCTATAGTCGGGCTGGGGCGAGCGAAATTGGTAATACTTACTAACTCATCGATGCTCGGCAGGCGCCAGTCGTTGTAGCCGCCGGTAGTTTGTGCTCCGCAGTGAGTAATGGCATTGGCATGGGTTTTGTCCACATGATCGCCAGAATTTGGGAGCTGTTCCCACATCAGCCGGGTGTTGTTATCAAACACGGTTTTCTTGGTGGAATCGACCGTATAAGTATAAGATAGCGGATTACTTGGGTAATCCGAATCCTCGCCAAAGATCTTGGTATAGCTACTAGCCTGCCCTGTGTCGGGGAGTTTGTAGGTCGGCGAGGGCGCACCGGAGGCCGGCTCCTTGGTGTCGGAGGTCGGCTCCTTGGTGTCGGAGGTCGGTTCCTTGATGTCGGAGGTCGGCTCCTTGGTGGTTGGGTCAGTCGTCCCCTTGGTGTTGGAGGTCGGCTCCTTGGTGGTTGGGTCAGTCGTCCCACCGCCACCACCGCTTGAACAAGCGGTGAGCACCAAGAGAGCTACAGAGAGCGCAATACAGGTTTTTTGAACATGGCTACCATTGCTAGATTGTCGGAGAAAGGTTTTGAACAATTAGGTTGTACTGTTTCTCTTTCAATTCTACCTGCTGGCAGCATTTTGTCAAGCGAGATTACATATACTGCTCCCATTTTCAAACAGTATCAAATAGCCAAAAGGCACCCCTTCCAATCTTCGCTTGGTGGGGGACCCCCTCCAAAGCACCGACTCATTCCCTTCTAGAGAAGGCTTAGCGCACCGGGCCCCCGGCGGGCTGCTGTGCTCAAGGGAGCGAGCGGACACAGCGAACATGGCCATTACCGCTCCGGCTGCTACCGGTCGAGTAGCCGCGGTCGAAGACGACGTACCAGGCGTTGGCCGTGCTGCTCGCATAGACCGTAGAGGACCAATAGTACCCAGACTTGGTATTGGGAAAGGTGCCGGTGTCTATAGCCGGTCCCGAGCGGCTGCGATCAGCGATGCTCGAGAGCTCTCTTGTATTCGGGAGGCGCCAGTTATCATACCCGGCAAAGGTCAGGCCTTCGCAGCGCGTGAGGGCACCTTCCCAAGTATCGGTTGTATGATCGCCGGCATCGGGCAACTTCTGCCACATCAGCCCCGTCTTCTGATCGGTGATGG
>JBAHVQ010037941.1:13929-29838 GCA_036872915.1 Nanipora kamurai | reverse complement strand
TTCTATGTCCGACTCAATGGCTTTAATAAAGATATTTTGCTGGGCTTTGATATTCCTCTTGAGATTACGTTTTCCGCTTGGTCATTCGATGGCTGATGTTTTAAAGAATTGAATCAAAGTATGGTAAATTAATAGGTTACAATATCAATGGTATGGTTCGGCGTATGCAAGGTAGTCTGGATTGGAGTTAGATCCCCAGTCAGAATTATTTCCCATGTCCGGTTCTGAACAACATTATGGTTCTTTAGAAGATTACCGTAAATAAAACTTGTTGCCACAATTTCTGACTTAAAATGACGTTGTATCCAAGGAATGATGTGAGATTACAGTATGCCAACATTCCCCGCAGGATGTGTCCTTTTGACGAGTTAATCATCTGCCGGTAGCCAGAGTAAAATAATAAAAGACAAGAGTTTGAATGAAATACTGATCTTGTCAGGAAGGAGTTAATTCAGATTGTACTGACCCTTTTGATAGTTATTACCGTCTGTCGTTAACCAGGGTAAACTGATAGAGGACCTATCTGGCCGGGAAAAACTTAATCTTTCTTATAATCTGATCTTATTTACTCTGGATGACTTGACATACCTTTAATCTTGCGTAAAACTAAAAAATACGCCGGCGAAGCTTGTCTTCGGAATTTTTTCGCAAAGTTTTCCCAATCCTGGATTAAGCTAATCGCCTTTTTGACAACAGGATTGGTGAAATTAAATATTAATCCAGGATTAGAGTGAATCGTCACAAACAGTTTGCGACAGATCGATTGGAAACCGACAAGATGATTTTTCAATGCTTCAACGATTTTCAACGATTTTTAGAAATGATTCCGAAAGCGACGAAGCGTTACGGGTAACTTGCCATTTTGAGTCATTTTTGACGAAAGATCATTGTGGCAACATGTTGCGTCAAAAATCATCGTTATATATCGCCGCGTGGAACATGAACGTTACGCGAACAGCATGCGCAAGCAATTTACGTAAATGAAAGTGCCTTTCATAGAACAACGGCATCATGTCACCGACCGCTGCAAGGATGTACGAAAAAATACGTAGATAGAGCCACGCAGGTGATGTGGGATTATAAACTTGGGTGACGACCCCACATCATTTGCATAACTTTAGAAACATAACAGGCGTATAGTCTGTCCTGATATAGATATAATAGTAATACCACCATCACACGGCCTGCTCCCGGCTCCACCTTGTACCTCAGATTATAGTGTCGGACCAGTGAACTGAAGATCGCTGGATTTAATCCCAGCCACGGTCAAGTAGACAGGTCTTTCTCTGCTGGTCCGATAAGGGTTTGTTCATCCGGAATAGCTCTAAACAGAACCAGTTCTATCTTTTCGGGTTGTTTGCCGAAGATTAGCGAAGAAGTGCAGCGGTGAATGCATTTCAAACTGATTATAATTTTTGAAATGGCCTAAATTAATCCAGGTTTCAGCAAATTACCAAAATTTTTTGCTTAATTCTATTTGGTCCGACCACTCAAATATACGACATACATGAGTGTACCATGAAACGTTTGTAATTTTTACCTAGATTCTGTTCGAATTTTGGTTCGAAACTATGTTTCTAAAATTTTTGAATCATGTTTTGAATTTCCTCGGACCTTAATGAGTTAAGTAAAAGTAAGTCCTTACCCCCATAAAAGTCAAGAAAAACTCGAAAAATCAAGTGGAAATTTTGCCTTCAACAGTGCCGCACGAAAATGGGCTTAGTCTGGTCCAAAATGTGCCGTAGGTTTCGCTAAATGTTCCAAGTCGAACATCAGACCGACAGGGCAGTTGGCAAAAAATGCAAAAGTTGAAGAAGAGCACCCGTGTCCTATACACAGGACATTAAGTAACATTTAATGCACGTACTACGAGTTTTTTGAATGGCTTCAAAAACGAACCCCTCAGCATGCTAATTTGCAAGGAAAGTTTGCAAATTAATGTTTTCTTAGCTGAGAAAATTCGACGAGAAAAACAAGCGTGTCTTTATCACACATAAAGATACGACACGGTTATGATTTTCCTTTGTGAGAATTTTCCTTCCCTTTATGAGGTTTTGAATATAATATTATAATAATAATAATAATAATAATAATAATAATAATAATAATAATAATAATAATCATGGTAAAATTTCCTTTCCCCACAAGTTCCCTGAAATGTGCAATGTCTGTTGCGGCCTTTCCTGGCGGGATGCTGGGAGTCCGTAGCAGGCTGAGACCCCTTCCACTGTCCTTAGTTGGGTGGTGTGCGAGTTGTAATAATAATAATAATAAGTAGAAACACCACCTGCAAATTTATACGTTAAAATATATATACAAATAAATACGATATTGATGGCTTGCAATCTATCACTTGAGTGATGGAGAAGACAAATTACGGCTGCCATGTTGGAGGAAAACACATGTAAAATACACTAGTTATTAATGAGATTCTTTTGTTAAAGCTCGTATAACATGTCATCAATTGCAATCCAAGTATTTCTATATCTTTTTCGTAACACATGGTTGGCACACTAATTAAATTACTTTGCCTTATATTATTTGGTGTTGCCAGGTTAGTTAGAGCATTGGAAATCATCTTATATCATTGTAATGTTTTTAACATATATCTTTAAAAAGTAGTTTTCTTCACATAGTGATGCGCTGGGTGGTCAACAATCTCATACATCTACGTTAGTCACAATGAAATACACGTAAATCGATCAAATCAAAGAACGTACACCGTACAACAGTACAATGACGTAGTGTGCACGCTTTCAACGACTGCACTCAACATACTAGTTGAATTAGAAGTATTGGAACGAGAGGGACATAACCGACTTGAGTGTATGTCAACTGTCGCTGTTACATTGGTCGGCCAGAAATCCAGAAATACTCAGTGGCCGACCTAAGTAAAGACAACAGCTGCCAATGGGTGCATTTTTAGAGCAATGTCTTCGCAATAAATATTTTGTTGGTGAACAAAAGTAACGAACCAATAGATTAATTGAATTCCCAACTGGAGCAGACTGGGTAGCGGGTCTGCTGAAGACAAGATGGTGATTTTTCGCCCTCAAAAATTTTAGCTACTTCCTTTTGTTACTTTCTTTCCCCTTTAACTACTTAATATTTAACTCCTTATACAAGATGGAAAAGAAATCGATCGAAATATCACTGACAAATCAGCCTGTAGTTATTCAATAAATGTCTTATTTCTTGCTGTATATATATAATCGCTGTATATATAATTTCTTTTTTATTTAAGGGCTTGCAATTATTTCTTCTGCTATTATTACTGTTAATTTTATAATTACCATTACACTAGTGATAGTATTTTATCTATTAGAATACTATTATTATTATTACTAATACTATCGGATGTACTGTACATGTAGATAACCTATAACACTTTTAGTTAGTATAACAAGCTAATTGACTAGTTTGGCCATAATATGGTTACTTTAGTTAGCCTGAACCTTCAACAAAATTTTATTTTACTAAACAAAATTTTCTATAAGCAATGAATTAGGTACCATCGTTGTCATTGTCATCATCTATTAATTAGCTCTGGTTAACGCCAAACGATTTCACACTCTGTTTCTCGGAAAAAGGGTTAAATGACCAAACTTTTACTTCGTTACAATGAAAATTAGTCGACAATAATCTGTAATGTAATTTATTACCTTGAAGATGTCGCGTGAATAAGCATGGTCTCCCAAAAAAGTTGTGGGAGGGAATTTCCCCCAATCTGCGCGCTCAGTGTGGTTAACGTTGAAGAATTCAAGCCAGTGTCAGTTCTTTGGTAACGAAGAAAAGTTTCCTCTTTGTGTTACTTAAATAAATAAACTCAGAATTTATCAGTTCCTGAGTACTTCAAGAAGTACTTTTCTTTAATTGTCGGATTAATTGAGGTTTCAGGGACTGGTTCAAAGACGAAGTAGAACCTGGTGTTATACATTATTCGAAAAACGAGAACTGTTCTGCAACGCGCAAGCGAGCATGAATTCGCTGGCTACAGACGATCACGAATCTGATTCGTTTATTTGTAAAATTTGAAATTTACGGTAACAGTTTTGATTAGTTTTCTCACTGAAGGTCTTCCGCATCCACACTGGAATCATCGTGGTTCTAGTTTCAAAATAACATCACAACAGCGGACGATACTCTGCACTGGTATCTCTATTTCGCGATGAATGTTTTAATATAGGGCAGAATTTCTTCAAGCCAGAGATTGAATAGGTAAAAAAACAGTGTTTGACTGAACGATATTGAAGTAAAGAGGGTAACGCAATAACGATCATTTATATTTCGGAGGAATAAGATTGCAATGATAAGAAAAACTTGTCACGGCGACACACTGATGAGACCAACCTGATACAGGAAGGCAACTCACACAAATCTGCCAAAGAGACAATGAAACCCAAAAACCTTCCTGTGAGAAATGATCTGCAGTTGTAACTGTTCGAAGCTAGGGGCATTTAATGCCTTTTCGGGCATTTAAGAACTGACCAATACAGTAGATAAGGTCCTTTGAATCCCTTGTCGGAAAATCTCGCGTTGCCGTCTGTTTAGCTGGAGGATTGCAGGAAATGATTGCCCCCCACTAGACTTCTCAAGTGCTATTTTTTGTACAATTGTTGATCTCCGTGGGTAAAAATGAAGATCGAAAAAAAGTGCTGCGAATTGTTTTTAATGGCTCGCTTTTACAGTAATAGTTTTGATCAATTTTCTCACTGCAGGTCTTCCACATCCACATTGGAATCATCATGCTTTCAGTTTCAAAATTACGTCACAACCACGGATGATAGTCTACACTGGTATCTCTATTTCCCGATGAATCTGTTAATATTTTAATACCTTATTTAATATCTTATTTAATATTTCAATATCGATGAATGTTTTAATACTTTAATATCTTATTTATATTTTGATATTAATATTATCTTATTTAATATAGCTAATATTTTGATATATTTTTATACCTTATTTAATATTTTAATATCGATGAATGTTTTAATATCTTAATCCAAGTGGGTGCTGGTTACAAAGAGTTCTTTCAAGTTGGTCAAAAAGGGATGCAGACTGAGAGAGGGAAAGTAAGTAGACACTGAGTCAGGTGTGGTTCTAGGGGGGTCCAAGGGATTCAATGACCACCCGTCGGGGAACCAGGTGAACCACCCGTCGGTGACTGGGCCCTGGGATACTGTAAAAAGTAAATAATTCGTCCGAAAGTCATCAGTGATGGGCCATGGCGAAAGTTTTACGATACAGTATAAGGTTAAATGTTTAGGCCGTATTAACTGGCTTTCAGTGAACTCTACTACAAAAAAACGCGACTAAGAATCTTAGAATTTGCTCAAAAGTGCCCTCAACGTGAAGGAAATGTCATTTCAGAGACCCTAAATTCAAAACTTTTACGGGGAAACATGCACTCGGATCCCCAAAGAATGTTGTTATATTGACCCGATTTTATCTGGTCCACCCGTCGGGTAAGTTGGACAACCTGCCGGGGAAATCCTGGAGCCACTACTGCACTGAGTACGAACGTAAGGATAAGCCACAGTGTAAGTATGTTCATATGGATACACTAGTTTAGACACTCTCATTTCTCAAAAAATATAGAAAGCCTGCCTGTATATATGAAATACTTACTTTTGCGGCAGTTTAGATCAATTTATTCTTTGGTATTTTTGGTATTTTGCCTGAATGACCACCAATGTCGGTTTAAATTTCTAAACAATTAATGGAAATTTGGGGGAGATTTCTAACCATTTAGTAAGACAGCGCATGGAAATAAAGGTGCACTATCAAGGTACATACCCTGAAAAAAGGGTTTGAGAAGAGTTTAAGAAACGAAACAGAATTAGCAAGTAAATCAAAGTAAAAGGAAGCCCCACTCATAGTTCGACTACCAATCAAAACATGACGGGAATGAGTACCGCAAGTTCCGAACAAACCGAATACTTGAAAAATAGCCAGTAAATAGACCTTCTTTTATGCAAATTTAGCATCCAACATCTTGACTTCATTCTTTTGAAATCAATTTAGTTTTTACTCGTTGTTCTGAGATTTTATCTAGTTTCAATGGAATTCAAAAGAATGAAGTAGAGGCGTTGGATGCTAGATTTATTTATGAAAAGGTCCATTGTATGTATTATATCAATCCAAAATATTGCTGGATTAACGTACGTGATGTCATAGCGGCCATATCGGTACAAAAGAATCTTATATTAGATGGTTTTGTATCTACCAACCAACATGAACGATATGTTTTTGTCCTCCGAGTCTCAGGGGATTGATTGCAGCAATATACAAAGAAGCCTTCAGCACTGAATTTACGTGCACAAAGTGTAGTTTCTGAGAGTAAACTCTGACATTCTCCTATTTTTCTTATTGCATAAAAGTTAAGAATAAGTTAACTCTCGCATCCGGCTGTATTTTCCAAGAAAAGAGAATTAAATCAAAGTTAACTCTCTTATAACCAGTGAAGAAACATGTCGGGAGATTTAACGTATTTGGGTGTGGTCATCGATGAAAACGGAGAGATAGGGGGTGGCTTGAGGTTAACTCTCTGAAATCATAACTCTCCTAAACTATTCTTTCAGCCGTTCCCGTGTAACAACGTTCAGTATTAATGAAGCAACAACTGTTGATGACAATTGTTGGAACAGAGAAAAACAACACTGTCTGGACAAATAAGTTCACTGCTACAAATATGCGAGTTCAACCATTTGAACTTGATGCTTAAACAACTGATTGGCAACACTGTTCACAGAATGCAGCACAAGAGTGCTCACGCTTATTAACAAGTGACGGTTTACCAATGCGAAAAATGGCCAAAAAACCCCAATCCGAGTTTGATGGTCAGTTAGCAGTTAAGTTTTCCTTGTCAGACGATGGCGCGAGAAAGCTGGGTTCGAAAGTAAATATGGCGGACTGAACAAACCGAAATTTTTAGTTCTATTTCAGAATTTTTATACTAAAACTTTTGTTCGTGATAATTTACTGCACTGTAAGATGCATTTCCCTTCAAGAGGTGGTGTTCGAGGAGGATCGGACCAGTTTGAATGGGAAAGTGTAAAAACAGACAAACACAGAGAGAATTACTTAGGTAAGTTGAAATGGTAGCATACTAGCATTTGTGAACGGATTTGAGAACTCCAACTGTGACGCAAATCTTTGAATTTTGGCCCCTGCCAAGATATTCTTTAATTCTGAATCTAGCCATAAAACAATTGTTCCTGGAAAAGTCCCCCAATCGGCTGATTTAATTTTTCGGCAAGGGGGATGGCCTTAAAAATCTTGCATATACTGGCCAAATATTCTTTAAAAAGCTGTAAACATACTGAGTCGCAGATTGCTGGTGCTTTTTGCTGGGTGACTGGGAAAAATGCGCTGGAAAAAATGATACCAGGATTAATAGCTCCTGGAAAAACTGCACCACAAATATGATGAATATGGAAAACATGGCACCTTTTTGCTCCAGATATTGTTTCCAGAACAAAGGGTTCGCTGGGGACCTTGGGTGCATGCCTTGACAACCTCTCATGGAAGATACATCAAGAGGTTTCTATTTGCACTGCCAGTGTACCCTGTAGATTAATTGTATGTATGTAAACAAAGTCCTCCACACTCCAATTGTAGCCAACAAAAATACACTCACACACCAGTCTGCTGAATAATTTTAAAATGTATGCCAAAGATATTGGGCATAGTCCCCATGGATTACACACTGGACTGGGGAGAAAAAATTTGTTCATACTGGGACTATTGCTTATATTTCCTGCCAGAATCCCTTTGGCATTCCTTTGGCATTTTCAGACAACTGTTTCAACAGTAGACACTGACCCTAGTTGTTTTTCTGTAAAAAACAGGGTGGATAAAATCACTTTTCTATGCTACATGTAAAATCTACAGCACTCAGAAACATTTTGATAAATAACCTTAAACCTTTCATGCCATGAAATGGTTATCCCAACAATGTTAAGAACTTTCTGATTACAAGCTAAGATGCAAATATACTGTATATAGTGTTTTTACTCCCATTCAAAAGTCATTAGTTGATAATGAGTTGCCTAAAGTTTGCATCAAAAACAAAGTGAGTTTACTCTCAACTACAGGAAAGGCTTAAAAATCTAGGCATGGATTATGTTGCTTTATTGGTTTTTATAAAAAATTTGTCAGATCTTCCTAATTGGTGCCATTTTACTGCATGAGTAATTATTGCAGTGTCATTTTATATGGTGCCATTTTTACTGGTGCCATTTTCACCAGTGCCATTTTTTCCTAAATTTGACCTGGGCGAACTTGAGTTAAGTCCCTAGGTTGTATTGTGGACAGTAGCTATGAGTTAAGGCAGCAAAGTTACAAATTGGGAACATTTGCCTAGGTCTAGTTACAGCTAAAAGAGTTATACAATTGGGTAATGAGTAGAATTTAGTTTAGGAGTAAATGAATTAAAACAAACAGTTGCCAGTATTACTGCTTAAACATTAGCCTTAAAAGCACATTTTTACTTACTGAATTATGAGTTTGTGCATTATGAAGATGAACATTTTCAAACATCAACCACTTCATGCAGGGATATACTGGACTGCAAATAATAATCAGTCATCAGGCAATGGCTGACTGAAGCCATAGCCCATGTCCCACAAAATCCCAAATGTGGTCAGATAATAATTATGTCCAGCCATTGTTTTCATTTAATTATCAATGATTACAGTATGTCGTTTTGCAGATGAATTTATAGCTACCTTAAGCAAATTGAGCAGATCTTTATATGGTAATTATACTTTTTTGGAATGTGCTTTTGTGGTGCAGCAGTTACAAATCATACAACTAACAAAATCTACATGAATATACAAAAAATTACTCTGCTGTCACTAAACACCAGAGACTTGCATAAGGAAGATTTTAGTTCTCAATACTGATTACTTATTAACTGAATGTGGGGTCTGAACCTGAGGATTCATACAGCCCAAGCAATAAAGAGTGAGGCCTGTGCATAAATTCCAAGGGCAAATACTTCCCATACAGACAGACAAACGAGGTTAATAAGGAATTTATTATATGGCTGGGAAATGTATAAATCAAACAAGGAACTCACTTGTTCATTTAAATTTTGTGTACAGATTGGAAAATGAATGTTGCCATGTATTAAAGTAGCATAGAGTATTATTTAATAGTTTTTACGATGAGCAGCTTATTGTAATTTGTTAGTTTTGCAAATCATTAAAATTTTCATAAACTTTCATAAACTTCAATAAATATCACTCCCTGAAAAGGGCTTTTCAGCGATACTATATATAAGTTATACAATAATGTATAATATGTGATAAGCTAACTATATACAATTCCATTACAATTTAAGTAAAAATAAGTTAATAATTACTGTAGCTCTAAAAGCTGTTCATATAATTTATGTTTGGATTCAAAATTTGATTCAAAAAGGTAAATTTGCCAAAGTTTGAATTTTGAGTTAGATATTAAATACATTACATTGCACTCCATGTTGACTACAAACAGATTATGCAAATAGATTACAAAGATCGAAAACAGATTGCTTGAAATTTGGTATTTTTATTCATAATTTGTGCAGTATCAAACTAAAGTTGGACTTGGAATAAGGCAACAAAATATGGTAAGGCTTGGGCTAAATACCATCTAGCTGTAACAGAGTAAAAACACTAAAAGATAAATCTGTTAATTTAGGACTGTTTCAATTTTTATTTTGAATATACACATGGCAAGAAGTGGAAACCTCAATATTCAAACATTAAAAATCCATTCAAAAACCTTTTGATAACTTACATATTCATAAGACTATCTGCAAGCACTTGTTTACACTTGTGTGTTGTTTCAATGTGGTTAATATGCATTATCATGGGATGAGAAGTTTCCAAAGTAGTTATTTGTAAAGAAAATGAAGTTAAACATTATATGATGTCTGTCAACATTTTTTCTTTGTCAACCAAAATGGTGAATTAGTCAGACATATGTCAGTTCAAGCAAACTAAATTATTTGCAGCCTTGGATATGTAACAACATTTTGACATTTGAGATCTCCTTGAAAATTCAAGGTTGCTCAACTTGCAGATTGGGTGTTCAATGAGTTTTAGATGAAATTTTAGGAGGCCAAAATAAATTTAAGTATTTGTTACAGTATACTCCTTTTCTAGTGTTACAGCAATTTTTCTTTTTTACCAATTTTTTTTTGTCCAATACAGTTCTCTAGCATTCCTATTGATGAGGTGCATCCATTTCTGAATGGAGTTTAAGGAAACAAAAAACACTTTAAATACGTTGTTTGGCAAACTGTCCTGTGCTTAAAGCTGTGTTGCACTATACAACACTGTTAGCATTATGTAGTTGACTTGTATGAAGTCATGTTGAATTTGGCTCATGCGCCAATTAATGAGATGCATCCTCTGACCATTACCATTTACAGTTTTGGGAAATATAGAAGATATCAAACAAATACCCTTACTTACATTTGTACAAAACTATAATTCTGTCATTTGGAAAACTCTCCTCAGTAACCTTGCACTGCAGAACACTGATTATGGTGTTTTTCACTTTCCCTAACCCTAGCCCTAACCCTAACCCTTTTTTGGGGTTGAACTTCCCTCCTCAACTTTCATTTACTTATTTATTTATTTAGTTTAACTATGCCTTACACACAAGCCTAAAGTAACCATCAAGTTTTCAACACAATCGAAAACCTGTATGAAAATAACACCAGCTCATAAATATATAAATTTACGTTTCATATATTCTCATGAAGGACACTCCTTAAAGGCACCTGTTGGACGATGGCAAAAAGGAAAAGATCTTACATGGTAATTTGAAATAAATTTCTATTCTATAAATTTGTTGATCTTATTCCTTTGTGAAGTGACAATACAATAGTTGTTAAAACTATCTTATTGTTACCGAATATTGACTTGTATTTAAGTTGCTGTGGTAATCGATGTGCTGACATTTTGACAGAATGAAAAGAACTGGACGTTTTTTCCAAAGTACAGCATGTTCACCTACCTGGATAATCTCTTTATTTGAAACATTTAAAGATCTGTCCGGTGTTCTTGTCGATGTGTTAGCTGTGTCAAATGTCATTTGAGCATTTAAAGGAAGACTGCTGTCAAAAAATAAATTGCACGAACATTGCGACTAGCAAAGAGTGAGGAGCAACTACTATGTGCCTACCTGTCTTTCAATTGAAGGAGTTTCCTTAAATTAATCGTTGTGGGGTTTTTGAGGTGCAAGTCATCCGGTTTTTTCCGAACTACACGTCTACGACAATTATAAAAGTAACATTTTTCGAAACAAGAATCTCGACCTCACTCACATTTGTTGTAAGGAAAAAAAATTACCGCGGTTATGGATGACCGGTAAGCGACGGTATTTCCTGGGTTAGTTTTTCCCAGGATAGTTTTTCCGGTCAATGAGATGTGACCGCCATTAATTTCGAGGCCGGGCTTGAATGAATTATTAGAAGACAACAATTGAAGACACGACCTTAACACATTTTACCAATGTGTATTTTTAAATTTATTTTTAATGTGAACAACTAAGAAAAGCAAGTATATTACATGATTGTCTTCTTCTGATTACTTATCATCCATTTTTCCATTCATACTGAGTACTTTGAATTTTTCTGCGCGAAAACTTTCCATCTCACCCAAAATAAATAACTAAGGTTTTTAAAGTTTCCCTTTCAGTGAATGAATACGGGAAATATCCGACTGCGTATAAACTATCAAAGTTGAGGATTTCCATATTCATACCTCTCAGTACCACAGCCATATAATAACGTAGGATCCAAACTACTTAGCGACCAGTCTGCGAGCGTCATTGTACCTAAGGAGAACAAAACAAGCTTAGTATTATAATTAAGAAGATTACTACAGTTTCTATCACGTCCAGGGACAAACGATTTCATGAAAATTTCTTTACGAAGAACTTGAGAACATTATCAAAACGTAAGCTTGGCTTACACCGGGCCCGAGCAACGCAAGCAAATCACACCGGAAGAAAAGAAATTACACATTTTATCGCTGCTCTTGTTCTCTTTCGGCAGCCGGCTATTTAAGCTACCCTGATGCATTAGTGCTTAATTATAGGTATGCCAAAGGAAACAAAGAATCTAAAACTAAACAGCAACAGGTATTGTATTCATTTTTCTGTATTTCATTTTGTGTAAAGGTGTTGATGTTGAACAGTACAATGTGAAAATTCTCGTGCACTGTACATACACTTTAGCACCCAAGTGTAGCTATACTATAGATATGCACTTTTGTGCCATGGATAATGGATGATAACTTCTATTATTATTAAACACTAAGTTATGTCCTCGAATTATGACTTAAGTAAAAACATACTGAACGTGAAAGAAATTTCTCAATTCTGACTGGCTATGGAGCACTCAACTCATTACCTTTCCAAAAAAAAGGTAATGAAGTGAAGATTTCCTACAGCACAAAGCATCCTGATTGGATTTAGAAATCGTGAAACCCTATACAAAACCAGTCAAGCAAAGCCACAAAAGTAAAGAATTTAGGAAAGCTGCGAAGGAATACCGTGGCTAAGGTTTTGAGGAAGTTCTATTCGGTGAGCGAAAATTCGGTTGAGGCACGGAAATACTGCTGTTTCGTTTTTAATGTATATTATTTAGGACTTTCGGACGTTTTTAGTTCCTTAGACATTCGCGCATTGCTAAGGAAGGTTAGAATGAACATGAAAACACAAAACACTTACAAAAGAACCATGTGAGTTGTATAACCCGCCTGAATAGTGTTCGACCTGTAGGTTTACACAATTTTGGCCTCTTTGTAAAACACAATCAGGAAAATTTATTCCATATTGAATCAGAGATCGTATGATGACAAATACAAAAATATATTAACGAGACAATTAACACAACAACTGGTTGGGATCAATTGAAGTGTACGCCACCCAGAAGTGCACAAGATGTTTGCAAGAATGAAAATGTAAAACAAAATTTGGCCAGAGTGCCGCTTAGGGGACCCAACAGCAAGATTAGGTTTAATGTTAGGGTTAGTGTTAGGGTTAGGCCATCAGTGCCTGTGATTGCCTAATTCTTGAAGGGATTTGTTAACTGCATTTGATCCGGTGTACGGAAGAAAAGAAAGTGATGGAAATTCTTCTGAAAAGGTACACAAATACCGCAGAAAGTATACGGGGCGGTTACTTTCAGAATGTGTGGCCTCTAAAGCTGCTACTTTAAGAAAGGTGGTGACTTTCGGGTTGCTAGTTTTAGTATCGGCCAATGTGTAGTATTTCGACCACTTTTACCCCGGAGCCACAAGTAAGCTGCAGCCACGAAATATCGCTTTCATTAAGGATTTCTTGGCAGCAGTCCATCGCCTTTTTACCGAGCATATGTCTTCAAATCTCGATTCTTTTGTTGCTGGTGGAGTAACTGCTGGTGAAAGAAGAGCTCTTTTTGCCAAATGTGTACGGCAGGCCTGGTTTTAGAGACGCTAAAATTCGTTCAGAAGGAATACCCGACTACGAAGTTCGCGCAGTCGCCGATGTAGAAGATGTTCAGTTTTACGATTCATGGACGGAAATAGAAGATAAAGTGTAAATACACCATGACAAACTGACTGCTGAACTTCCGCCTACTTTTAACTTTGATGTTGTTTTATTTTGCTTTGGCCCAATTGATCTGTAGTTCCAACTAGTGTATGTACTAACTGGCATGAATAAATGCGTGGAAGACCACGACTTTAAATAAATTAATACCAGATGTTACGAAAATAACAAGCTACTAGTTTTCAAGAGGCGTCTACTTTCGAAGGGGCGGTTACTTTCTAGACTATGGCATGGCGGCTATAACGTCAGGTGCATATGCTCTATACCTGTCTAAAGAAATAATGAATTAATCATTCCAGTTACAAGCTTTATAAGTAATTTATTCGATTTACTCAATTATTCATCCCCACACGTTATTTTGAATTAATAATTATATCGTCCTTCATGTAAATATGTAATGTGGAATTTGTGTACATGAAAGGAACCTTCACTTCAAATGATAGCAACATGGTTTCAACTTGTAATAATAAAACTGACGTCACTCAAGGTACCAAAACTAGAAATAGATATAACAATTCTTTGAAATCAGTTTCAATTATTTTTGTTATCTTCAGGAAATTCGTAGGAACGCGTTTCCTGGTTGTAATTAATTTCCCGTTTCTTTCCTTTTCAGAAAAAAGAATTAATTACCTGTTAAACTTACTATAACTGTAGTATAACGAGTACACTTTGCAATTTTTACGCGTTGCAATTTTTACGAGTAATTGAAATACGGTAGACGATTTTACTCAGTTAAGGGAAGCTGTCTACGTTGGAATCCAATCTCGTTCCAAAGGAATTTTTCCTCCTAGGCCAAAGGTTGACAAAATGGCCCTGGCATTGGCTGGTCATTTCTATAATCTGATCGGCCCGTTTCAAAAATTAATTTATTCACCGTGTTTGTAATATATACATCTAAATCTGGTGTTATGTGATCTCCTCATTTAAAATTTTACCACCAACTCGAAATAACGTCTTTGGTTAAAAGGAAGAACCAAATTTAAAACTTGCTTATTACAGTTATAAAGGAAAATGAAGATTATTGAAGCTAATAACTTTTATAATAAATTTTCTGGAAGTGAAAGTTTGGAGATCGGTGAATAATTTTTATTCATTATTCAAGCCAATAAAGGAACCAATGACAAACGAACTGAGACCACATAAATTATATTAAAAACACACAAAAGTTCTGGGTGTCAGGTGACTGGCCGATGCCAGTACCATTCAGTGGTGCCATTTTGTCGACCTACCACTGGGGAGGTAAAATGCCCTTGGAACGAGGTTTTGTGGGAATCAATATTGCCCCAGGCACGTTTCTAGATGGTGGCGACGAAGCAGAGAAACGCTGTTACAAAGGCTAGAGATCACGTGACAAAATGTTCCACTGTATTTGGAACATTTTACAGCCGGTTTCACCACGATATGAAACAACGTCTCAATACTTGAATCATCCAAGCCTAATGAATGGACTAGATTGGTGACAAAATTTTTTGAAAAAGTTTGTCCAGTACAGTACTCTCTACTATTTGTCAGATGTTTGTCAACCATCGACCCCTTAACACTTTACCGGGCAGGTTTGTAGAAGGTCTCCCCTTGACATGTAAAGTCGTCTAGATTTAGCCAGAGTAAAATTAATAAGTTGCCATATTGCAACAATGCCTGGTGAAGTTTTAAATGAGGAACAACGTATTTGTCATCAAGGGGAATCAGCATGTTGAACCGCAGATCGTGAACACGAGGTGTGCTTGGGGTACTCATCACAATTGCAAAAAGTCAACGCATAAAAGGAATAGTCACACAGGTATTTAAGGTCTAAAGAGGTTTTAACTCCGTATTAGCTCAATTTTTAGGTGAAGCATACAGAACTAGTTGCAATGTGCCATACGAATCGGGAGGTAAATTTCTCCTACTTTTTCCACTGTAGGAGCTGAATACAGTTAAACAGTTAGAGGAAGAAGCAATGGCGGCTGCTCTGTATGTTCTACGGGGTATTATTATTGTATGCACTATGAAGTCTTGTCAAATGGCAAATGATAGTGCATGATAGTCGATGATAGTTGAACCTCCCGCTCTCGTTCGACCACCAACTATCATGGACTGTCTTTAACTTTGAGAATGTTCAAGTTTTCCATGATAGTCGATGATAGTTGAACCTCCCGCTCTCGTTCGACCACCAACTATCATGCACTATCATGGACTGTCTTTAACTTTGAGAATGTTCAAATTTTCCATGATAGTCGATGATAGTTGAAACTCTCGCTCTCGTTCGACCACCAACTATCATGCACTATCATGGACTGTCTTTAACTTTGAGAATGTTCAAATTTTCCATGA
>JBAHVQ010037941.1:0-13829 GCA_036872915.1 Nanipora kamurai | reverse complement strand
TAGTCGATGATAGTTGAAACTCTCGCTCTCGTTCGACCACCAACTATCATGGACTGTCTTTAACTTTGAGAATGTTCAAATTTTCCATGATAGTCCATGATAGTTGAAGCTCTCGCTCTCGTTCGACCACCAACTATCATGCACTATCATGGACTGTCTTTAACTTTGAGAATGTTCAAGTTTTCCATGATAGGCGATGATAGCTTCCCGTTTGATCACGCGCTGATGATAGTTGATGGTAGTTTTCCCAATTGATCACGCGCTGATGATAGTTCATGGTAGTTTTCCCGTTTGATCACACGCTGATGATAGTTCATCATAGTTTTCCCGCTTGATCACACGCTGATGATAGTTGATGATAGTTTTCCCTTTTGATCACGCGCTGATGATAGTTTTCCCGTTTGATCACGCGCTGATGATAGTTCATGATAGTTTTCCCGTTTGATCACGCGCTGATGATAGTTGATGATAGTTTTCCCGTTTGATCACGCGCTGATGATAGTTGATGACAATTCTCCCGTTTGATCACGCGCATGATAGTTGCTGGTAGCTAATGATAGTTAGCGGGAGAAAAGAGTTCTTAAACTATCGTCGACTATCATGGATCATTCGTCCAAGGTTTTATGTATTGTGATTTTATTTACGACTTGACTAGGTCTTGTTTTCCATCGAAATACTATTTTCAGTCCAACTTTCATTTATCTATTTGAAAAATTTTTGAATAAAATAGAACTTGTCGAATAGAATTGAATAGAACCTCGCTGTTTTTTGTAGTGGCTTTGGCACAATGAAAAAGAGGACAACAGGCCTGACAAAACAGGTTCGTACTCTGCAGTGTTTGACATGGCTATGTTCAGTAAACCGGCAACGCATAATTATTTATTTAGTTATTTATTTATTTATTTATTTTATTTATTCATTTATTTATTTATGTATTTATTGAAACTTAGTTGAATACAGTAGCTCTTTAAAATGCATGGGGTTTTTTTGAAATATTTGTATTGAAATATTTACAATTGAATTGAAATTGTATGTATTGAAATATTTACAATTGAAATATTGTCAAAAACAAACTTAAAGTGATATATAGAAAATCATGATCGCACTTTCAGATATTGAAATGTCATTATCCCCCAGAACAGATGTAAATCCCTTGTATGTGGCTTTTCATGTTTTAAGATTTCCTGGCAGATTATTCCCACATATAGCGCCAGAGTAGCTTGTGCTTCTTTTCATATATTTAGTGTTGTGCTTACATAAGACAAATACTAATTATCCTTCTCATTGCTGTGCGGGTCATTTTGGAACTTGCGGGTCAATTGTTTTGTTTTTCTGTTTTGTGTTTTTTAATTTTTCCAAAGCTTGGGGGACTTTTTACCTTAATTACATTCATATCTACTTTACCCACATCCCAAACATTGTATCAAGCGCTATTTGAAATAACTGGTTATTGATGCTATTCGCCGACGAAAAGTCATATTCAATATTTTGTCAAATATCATTTCTCATTTTTCGGCGATTTGTCATGACTTTAAATACCACGAGCGCTGCAGCTAAGATATACAGATGTGTTACTTAATCAACATTTCTGTACATGCAACAATCCTATCCAGACTGCGCTTTTTTTGGTCTTTTGGGGCTGGGGAAGAGGCGGAAAGTGCCCGCAGCCAATATCTTCAAAACGATTTCATGTACGGCGATAAAACTTCTGCAGGTTGAAGATAAGCTAAATCCGAATATATGGAGCAATTTTGCTGTCATGGCAACAAATTGTGACGTTATTATGACGTTATTAGTTGTAAGAGCTTCGAATTTTAAGATTAGTTGAAAATTTGTTTTCGACAAGTAATTGTGGCTGTTGTGATAACATGGAGACGTTCGCCATGGCATTAAATTACTTTCTCTTTGTCGAGACATGCTTTTTTTCATTTTACAAATGGAATTATCGTGTGCTTTTACAACATCCATCATTCGTGATCTATAGATAAACAATCGGATAAACAAAGCACAACTGGGGGAAGACTGTAGTCCAGTTTGACTCTATCAAGCATGGCAGGTTTTCTCCAGGTATTCCGGTCTCCTCCTGTAGTAACCCTGGACCCATGAGAGATGGCCCTTACTGGACCTCTAGGGATAACAGCATAGTTTAGCTGATAAGGTTATGCAGTAAAAATATAGGAACTTTAACTTTTAACTTTAAGCAAGTTACAAACGAGACCGAAGTTTAGAGGTGTGATCTTTAGGTCACTGTATACCTTCGCAGTACATTTCTCGCAAAACGTCACAGCGCTCCACTTAATACTCGAATATACTAAAGCTATATATGATTGAAAAGCTTATTTTACTGGCTACAAGACTATCTTAAAATTATTTAACTTGCATGAACCAAGAAAAACCCGCTTCTGTTTCTGAAACTTCGGTTTCATATTCAGGAGGCTAAATTCCCATAAATCCTTTTTTACAATTAGCCTCCTAAACACGATGTGGCAGGTGTCAGAAACAGGTACGGAATTTTTTTTCTTGTTCATAGACGATAAATTACTTTGACGGTCTTGCAGCCAGTTATATAAACTTTTTAACGATATATAACTCTAGTATGTTAAAGTAATTGGCGGTGCGCTTAGACGTTTCGCGCGAAATGTACTTGAAGGTCTACAGTAACCCTAATCAGCAAAAGATTTTGGGCGATTTTACCTGATTTTTAATCAGGAATACTGATGTATTAAAGAAGCTATAGCTAACTCACGAAAGAGAGTTATCTCATATCCAAACTAGTCAAACTTTGTCTAAATAAAAGTCTCAGTCTTACCATGTTTTTACGACACACTTCGCGGTGTTTGTATATCTGATGATTCCTCCTCCTCGTGCTTCATAATTATTTCTTTGATTTATCTGTTACTTAAAAGCCTATACTTTCTTTGCATCCATTTACTTCCTGCGTCAGACAGTTACGCTGACGATTGACTCCTTATTCTGCTGAAACTGGAGAAAGCTGACTCTGGATTTTATGTCTAACAGGAAATTGCCGAGACATTGAAGCGAGGTCAAACTGAGCGTGACTCAGGAAATGTTGAAAGAGTTGAAGGCATGGGTTTTGGCAGGTAATGTGCTTTGGAGGTGATACCAAAAACCACTCTGGTGATTAACAATTTAATAATCATTCACATATTTACCTGTATTATCGTCAGTACTAGCTCAATAAATTGTGGCAATTTCAATTGTTTATCGGAGAAACAAATTCATTTTTCAGCACAGTCAAGATATATTAGCATCAGTATCCAATGAGTTGCTCCCAAAGTTTTGAAAATCATCTTATTATCTTGGACAATTGATGTTTATCGTCATTTTCCTCAAATGGTGTCAGCCACGGTATACCGCGATATTATTGCGCATGTTCTTAAAACTCTGCGCGATACCTTCTGCAAAATTTCCTGAAATACCCGACTTTGCAAAACAGAGCCATTCTGGTAGCACTTCAGCTTGGTCATTGAGACAGAGTCCAAGAAATTGTGTCTTCTCCAGCAACAAAAGTGAAACAGCAAAATAAAGTTTTCCCCATCTGTCCACCCTAAGTTTCTGCTGATCGTAAAATTAAAATCGATTTTAATTTTACGGTCAGTTTTTTCGTATGTTTAATATGCGTGTGTTAGTTTCGTTTCTTTCTTTTTGCGTCATTTAAGGCTGATAACTATTCTTTTTATTAAATTCTAATTTTACTTACGTTTTATAATCATAGCTCAAGGGCTGCGATGATGGACAGCAGTGTCTCGAATGAGTGTTTTGTAAAGGAGCCGAAGTCAAAGAATGAGGTACGATATTGCACTGGTGATGATTTTAAGACGGATATTGCGCCATCCTGGACTCACCGTAAAGTTCCACTTTACCAGGCTTTAGCAAGAAGAATGCCATCTCCGAAGATGAATTAACATTGATAAAACGTTATAACATTGACATCTGCATTCGAGGCAACTGCCACTAAACATTTCTTACTCGGACATTGATTATCAACCTCGCTAGATTCTTTGTCTTCATTTTCTGGTTCATCTTCTTCTGTTTCTTCGACTACATCATTTGCTCTTTCACGGTTGTACGTTTAAATTTCTTTCCTAAAGAGTCTAACTTCACTTGCAGTGGCGTTTTTGATTCGGGATTTTTGGAATCCATATTTTTATAAAATGAAGTAGGTAGTAGAACCCCCCGGCGTTGTAGTGAAGATAATGATTACTTATTTTCAGAGTGTGAGGTCTGCAGGGGAAAGTACTTGCCCGAGGATTTCGTACAGACCGAGCGACGAAGGAGTGAGGTTTGCGCGTAAATTCCGAGGACAAATACTTTACCGTACAGACGGAACAAACGAGGTTAATAAGGAATAAAGGAATAAGGTTATTATATGGCCGGGAAATGTATAAATCAGACAAAGAACTCACATTTCGCACCTCAGACTGCTAGCTGGTCTGTACAAAAAACTTATTGCACAGATAGGCAGCCAATCAGCGTGCGTCATTTTGCGTACAGAACGGAGAACGAACGTTGCCATATAATAATGCAACTTATGTACGAAAAAATGTACAATTGGTATAGATATTGTCACTAAAGTATATAGTGTGGACTGTGGGTGCGACTGATGTTGGGCGAGGGAAGAGAGGCTGAAGCGTAACAAAATTTGTGTAGTTTGATGTATCATTTCACGGGAGTAACCCTCAATGCGATTCGGCCTTCTGGCCTTCATCAGGAGGGATTTTAGGGGTTGGGAGTTGATGTTAAATTTGTAAGTATAAGAAAGAAAGGTGTGGATGGGAATGTGTGTGTTTATGTGTCTTTCAAGTTCATCTGGGTACTGTATGTGACAAGGTAGTTATCATCCATAAAATAATATAGTAAGTTGTAAGTCTTACGGAATGTTTTGTCAAGTGGTAATCCATAACGTCCCGGCCATTTTTTGTTTTTTCTTTATATGTTCAGGTGTTTACCTTGTGCTTTGAATAGCCGTTCGTAATTGCAATTAGTAATTGAATTATGATTTATGGTTTTTTAACTCTTGTTATTTATAATTGGTTGGTTACCTTTTTTAAAACATCGCAGTTTTATCATAAAGTGGGTGGGTGTTTCCTGAGTAATTATCAGTTGTCAGCCATGAAGGACAGGTCATTAGAGTTACAGATGTATTCCTGAAGTTTAATGACGATGTACTGTATATACATGCATAAGAAATATCGTTATTAATATAACATTTACAAGATTGATTAATGTGAGCTGTTATAGGGTTTTTGGGATAGTATTGATATAAAATGTACAGTTGTATATGTTTCAAGAGTTTAAGGTATATATTAAAAGTTAAAAATTAATTTAATGTGTTATGGTTTGTTTTGGCTCTTGATCAATTAGCAGATGACTCCTTTTTGGATGGTGTGATTGGTTAGGCATGGATATCTTCTTTTTCACATTCCCGTCCTGGCGTGTTTTTTAATGATTCTTTCTGATATCGCTTTCATCTCGTTGATATCTCTGTATATCTATCCTTCCGTTATCATTTCTTCTAATTCATACGTAGGATTGCAGTTGAGGTGGTCTTTTAATGGAACAAACGGTGGACGCATTTCCTTTTTGGCTAATAGTCCCCAATTTATAGACTGCATCATTTCGAGCTTTTTTTAGCTTATCTACACTGTTTACTCTAATCTTGGGATCCAAATGAAGAAGCTGACTCAAAAGATTTTTGAAATCCTTTGACCATGATGAAGGGAAGATCAAGCAGGTTGACTCGAACATATAAATAGCATTTGACAAAGTTGTATTTGAACTAATACGATATGGCCTTTTTCCTCTCATTATTTCAAAGACACATACTCCTAGACTCTCAAGACTACTAGACTTTTGATTTTCGACAGTTTTATTTTAGTCATCTTCACCTGACGCTATTTCAGGCGATCTACATCAAAGATGACCCAGACAAGACTGAAAATTACGATTCAACTCATTAAAATCCCAGTAAATTGATAAAATGGTCAAAGCACTTTTGCTAAATTTTGCTAAAAATAGTGCGCGCGCCAAAAAGTACTTGTCGCACTTACATTTTTACGTAAATCCCATAAAACTTTGTTTCGAGTCGAAATTCGAACTGGAAGTAAGTCAAAATCACAAATGTTAACGCTGTACACTCAAACCAGATATGTTAGGAGTTGAAACGATTAGCGTTAAGTGTGAATAATGAAATGAAAGCTTCCTGTAACAGATCGAGAACTACTACCAAAATGCCACTTAGAATTTCCGGTCATCTTAGTACCCGTGCCCTTTAAATCTAGTCCTATGCTCAAACCTACGCACAAGAACCGTTGCCAGGAAACTGGTTATAAGTCCGCCGAATATGATGGTGGTAGTACCACTGGGAGGAATTATATCAAAGCTCGTCACTGCTTTAGCATTCTAGTATCACGTCGTCTGAGTCCAGTTCAGATATATTCTTGTGTCAACCCAGTTCATCTGAAACTAATGACTGAAAGTAACCCAATCTGGGCCAAATGCAATTGATTACGTTTAGACATTTACTGACTACATACCTGTACTATTGACTACATTCGACTCATCGTCTGTAAACATAACTTGCTAGTCCGAGACCAATACCGTTCGATAGTTTCAGTCCAAATGCAGTCAGCTGAGCTCTTCTTTAAATACAGTCCGGGAGTATGGGACATAACAGGAGTATGTAGCATACCTTTACGAAAAACAGTGCAGGTTTAGCTAAATGTAATTCCGTAAGTCAGATTTCCACAATATTTTCCCCGTCTAAAATGTATTGCAAAGGAGGGGAGTGAAAATATTTCTGTTGAGCTTATTGTAACCAAAATTTAGCCACGTGTAATTATATCACCTTGTTAAAACAAGAACCATGGATATTGCAGCGTCTTCCTACATATTCTCTATACCTCCATGACTGAAGTAACTTGCTTTGTGTTGTATTAGGATAATTTATTTTAATTACTTGTGTTCTTTCCAGGGTGTCACCAAAGCTCCTGCTAAATCGGAAAGTGGCAATAAAGATCACAAAGAGGAAGAGGACCGCACGAAGAGGTATAAATTTTTATTTCTTACCTGACCATAATGTCACGTGCATACTCACATACTTGAGTTTAACGCCAACAAGAAGGGTGTGCTATTGATAAGAAATAAACTAAAGAGCGCTTGTAGCGCTCGAAGTTAGTTGAGATCAAATCAGAATTTGATCTGCACGGTAACATTGTCTCGCACGATTATTCGTTCTGATGGCTATGCGATTCGATCACAACAGTGTTAAGAATGTTTTGTAACATTCACGATTAAGTAGTAAGAGGGAATGGTCGTCTTTAAAATTTTTCTCTCAACTCTTTGGTGGCAGAAGTTGGTATTAAATATTTTACTCAAACACACGCCAGACAGTTTTTCTTGTCAAGGGAAGGCGCCACGCCACCAGACGGATGAAAAATAATTGCATGCGCTTGGGTGAAGAATTGTAAGCAATTATAGAATTTTGTGGATGGGCTGATGCTCGAAAAACACAAGGCAACTGCCAAGAACTATTAGGTTTCTTGGTAGATTGTAACTAACACTTCCCAGGGGCGGATTTAATGTCAGTCAGGTAAGTCAGATGAACATATATTCCTCAACATGTCATGGATGATAACCGGTTATTCAGCAGCGGCTCCTAGGTAGGAAGTTCATTTACTGTATAAAATAACTTGCAGACAACAAATATCATCGAGATCGTCACGAAGGAAGTTAGTTAATAAATAAAATTTCATTCAGTTGACTTCATGTTATATGATCCTTTGCCTGTAAAAGTGTCATGATGAATGCTGTCTGGAGGTTTACTTACAAAGGTGTTAACGGTCGACGTGTAGCGTAAATAACAGAATTTACCTCTGTGACGTTTGACAAAGCCTGTTAGTTAATGTGGAGGTCTCACACTAAGAAAAACAGTTACTTGTTTATTTGATTTGCCACTTGTATGAAGTAAATGTAAGCTTCACATGCTAGGTATACATGTACCTATATAATAAATAGCATGCAATAGTAAAATTAATAACTAGTATGTACCAGTGGGTCTTGAAAAGCCAAAGAGAACAATAGCAATGGTAACAACAATAGTAACATTTGCGTCCAAAGAAAACCTAAAATCATGGCAGAGTAAACGCAACAACTTACACCAATTACTGCTGTCCCAGATTAGAAACAAAACAGAAGGTAAAAGCGAGAAAGGAATTTAAATCGAAAGTGCAAAATCGGTGGTCAGTTACAACAACCAAGATCTGCAATAAACGCCCTTTTGCGTTACATTCCACGTATTTCTGCACATTTCTGTAGAGTTATGTGTAGTGAAATGTGCTAATCAGTTATTAATGTTTCTGATTTTTCTATCTGCGCCATTAAGCAATTGTTTGTACAGCAATAATTGTATTGTTATATTGTATAACCATAATATATAACAGTTTTACATTATGGTTGGTGATAAGGTGCATATGATGACTACCCCAGAAGGGGCATTTTCTCTGAGACTTTGGGTTCATATCTTTGACTAAGGTAGATCCACCCATGCTTCCTATTACTCTGAAGGTTTTCCTGGCTTTACTTATAATTAACTCTATTCGGCCCAAATATTAGTCTTCAGTGGACTATTCTAAATTTTACTATTTTCTCAAGCTTCCTGTTCCAATTTTCTCGAAATTAACGTTTTTGGAATCTACGCAAGTTACTACTCAAGGTTCTTCACTACGCGATGAACCGTGATCAAAGATTCAGAAAGAGTTTTTGCCCGTTTTATCAGTTTTCTCGGACCTGAATGAGTTAATAGACATTGCTTTTTAACGCTTTCCTGTCCGAGGACTTTCCCCTCGACGAGTAAAATCGTCTGGCGTTAGCCAGAATTAAATACTAAGTCTTCATAGATCACTGAGGACCTATACTGACAGGAAGGAGTTAATAGAAATGTTCGGCGGCGATCAAGAACACGTTTCACTCTCTGAAGCAAGGCCTTGGCTCGAAATGTCAGAATTGCGCTACATATATTCGGCAGTCTACATGTTTACATCGTTCTCCGAAAATAGAAATAATTAGGTGGCCCATGCCATGACTTTAGCGGCCATCAAGGCGGGTTCACCTGAACGCCTTTGGTGTGATTTGGGAGAGGGTATGAGAGGGAGCGGAAAATTTTGATTTTTAGATACTCTGTGATGCATTAAAAACATGTCGTCAAAGACACAATCTAGAAGAACATTCAATACTTACATAATAGTTCAATATTATAACTTTTAGCAGATCTAAATTGAAAAATTCCAATCTCAAGACGATTGGAAACTGCTTTTCATGCGGAAACTTTGCTCTTAGCCTACCTCTTGCTATTAATTTTTAGCTTTAACGCATTTTTAGAACAAATCAATCCAAACGAATCAAATAATTGGGGGATAGTGCCCCCTCCCCTACCTTTTGGCGTCCATGACGTCTGTCCCAGAACTGTTGTTGAATTACAAGTTATGACAACAATTTGAATTTTCGCCCATCGATTTTCGCTAAAAATCGTTAGCGATGAAAATGCTCGGAAAAATTGCAAAAAAAACTTTTCGTTCTCTCAATAATTTTGGTTAGAACTTTGTTCTGGTAATTCGAACTTAATTTTTTTCGGTAAACCAGGTTAATGTTCACCAAAAAAGTTAAAGAAAGTGGACCTATCACTTGTTTATTTACACACAATCTCACCGAATTTGTTGGGGTCTTCATTGGACGCATACTACTTACTAGATAGGTTAAGATTCCCATTACGGTTTCTTTACCCACTAGTCACCTTGCATTTTGCTTGTTAAAGTAACGAAATGTTTTTTTACCTGTATGTTTTACTTTAACGTGTCCTTGTCACATCCTATTCGAAAGAAATTTTACGTTCTGCTATTTGTCGTTTGACCTGCGAACGTGAATCTTAAAGTCTCTATTGTTTGGGAGATTGTTGCTGCACACATGGACACAAGTACTTAAGATTGTCAGCTCACTGATAACTAAAAGTAGCGAATGAGACGTATGTCCTAATCCAGATAGTAGGGAGTTTGAGAAAGCTGCAACGCCGACATCAATAAGCAGAGCGATTTAAATTTTACGTCCGTGTAGCAAACCATTCACGCTAAACTTTGGACCTCATTTTTCTTTGCGCTAAACTCTTCCAACCAATTTCAGTTGTTAATTTTGAATTCAGAAGGTTGCGGGTTCGAGTCCCGTCTGGAACTCAGAGATTTTCTGAGTCCATGGCGTTCCACAGTTTGATCAGCAAAAATTTCCTAAGACTTCAATTTCAGTTGGCCGATTAACGTTTTTCGTTAAAACACCCGGACGTTGTCGCGGTCATAAGTTGTCGGCGTCGTCGTGGAAACGTCGAAATGTCTTATGTCTTACGTGGAGTTAGGATGACACGAAAAATACTCAAAGGACCTCAAATTATTCATTTATTTTGCTTTGGAACAGAAATCTTATTGTAAAGCCGGGACTTAACGTTCCAATATTGTTGTACAACATCGGGGAACGAACAACATTAACATATGCAAATTTTCATTCAACTTTTCATCAACAAGAAAGCTTGACACAATCACAATGATTTTATTGTTCTTTGAGTGCGGACCAAAAACTTGCATTTGTTATAACATTGTTTGCTGCCTGATGTTGTCCAACAATGTTGGAACGTTCATCCCGGCCTTAACCATTTCCTGTCCGAGGATTTTCCACTTGACGAGTAAAATCGTCTGGCGTTAGCCAGAATAAAATGCTAAAGTCTCCATAGGTCACTGAGGACCTTATACGGACAGGAAGGAGTTAAGGTAAGGGGGGCTATTTCGCGTTTCTTTATATTCTTGCCATAAAGATGTCGGTTTTTGCGAAAAAATTTCAGAGTGGAAAACCAGCTTAATGCAGTGCGAGCTTGTACATTGGCTGACTTTGCAGGTGTATATGTACGTGTATGTACGTCATGATGATTGAAAGTAAGAGCGAATAACCCTTTTAGTTTTATTTATAATTATATATTTATTTTATTTCTGTGGCTTTCAAACTGTACTAAAGTATAATTTAATCAATCAGCAAACCAAAAGTAGCTCCGTAGTCCTTATTTTCCAATCCTGTATTTTTACTGTCGATGGTAGGCGAACCGTCCAAAATACTTTAATTTCAATATCTCATCTTTAGAAAAAAGAAAAAGAAACACAAGGAGAAGAAATCAAAGAAGTCTAAAGAGAAGAATACTAAGAAGGAAGACAACCCTCGAAATTCAAGCCGGAGGCAAGAAAATAAGTCAGGCAGCGAGGAAAGCGACAGCGAGTCACAAAACGGTTATAAACACAAGAAGTCACGAAACGTAAATGAAGAGGAATATGAGGGTAAAACTAACAGATGGCGAAAAAGGCACGACAGCAATTCACCTAGCGATGACCAGTATAATATAAAAACAAGTAGAAGGCGAGAAAGACGTGACAGCGATTCACACAATGATGACAAGTCTAATAGAAGAAACAAATACAAAGACAATGACAGAAAATCAAGGAAACGAGAAAGATACGACAGCGATTCAACCAATGATGAGCAGTATAATAGAAAAACAAGTAGAAGGCTAGAAACATACGACAACAAGTCACCCAATGATGGCAAGTCTGATGTAAGAAACAAGTACAAAGACAGTGACAGAAAAACCTGTAGCAGGCGAGGAAGACACGAAAGCGATACAGAAGACGAAAGGCGTCGAAAAAAACATTCAAAAAAGCGAAAAAGTGACTCGGAATAGTCCTACCATATTTTTTCCATAGAATCAATTTATGCCGAACAATTGTTTGCCACCATTTTAATTTTAAATCTTCCCAGCAACATTTTAGTGGCATACTTTCTCAATATACAGATTCGAAATGAAATACAAATCTATGACATACGACTCTTTATTTGTGAAGAAGTATATACAGCTTTACCAATTAGGGAGGTAGGCGAGATTTCCCGTTCCCCAAGTTACCGAAATAGTCTGTTTTCCCTCGGAATCATGACTGCTGACCAACGTGGGTTCGATTTTTTTGTTTAAAAAAAATGGGTTAAAACGTAATCTACATTTTAAATAATGTGCATTTATGTTTTGCAGTTATGTTGTGTTAAAAACACTAACAGCAGTGCTATTAGTGTTAAAAACAGCTTTAAAAACAATCGTCAAAGCAGTCTTAATTAAACTGAGATAAGTGAATTACGTTGCTTGGATTGCATTTCTACCGTTGCTCATTAATCTACTTGTTAATTGAAAAGCGCCGAAGAAAAGCCACCAAAATAACTAAGGTTGATGTTAGAATGACAATTTTATATGAAATTCTATGCATGTTCTTTAGTATTCCTGATATAGAGCGTTCAGTAGACGCCTTGGACTCCTATGCCGATATGGACCAATTTAGACGATAACTTCATAGTTCCGACATTCACGATCGAATAATTTATGGAAATTCTTTTGTTTATCTGCACTTTTCCTTCCACAGGGCAATAATTGCAAGGGTTCTCTACGTTTTATCAGGTATAAGAGCGCTTACACGTGATGGGGATTCGAGCTTGAAGTATGTCCGCGTATCCGTAGTAAAATTCATTGTTGTCTCATTTCCGTATTTAATTGAGTAGTTGGTGTTTAGAATAAAATGTTTCTCAGCTTTTCTACCGGAATCTCTAAATCTCGTTGTTATCAAACGAGAACGCCAGTTATCGGAAGTTAAACGGCGACGCAATTCGCCGCAAGTTCTGCACTTCTTCTGGTTCCCATGTTATTGCGGCGAAGTTATGGGTGTAAAAAGCTCATCAGTACCTTGCCCAGGAACGCAGGCTCACCCTGACATATAAAATCCACTTGAAACAGTTCATTGAAGCTGGATGTCGTTAAAGAGCGACAAACGAACCTGTAGCTTTTTTGGAAAGTGAGGCACATAGTCTTCATCCATGATGCAGGGGGTCAGTTGATTTTCAGGCTAGGAGAAGGAGTGGGTCAGGAGTTCGTTCGCCCAACTACTCCCGTCCCACCAAACTGCTGCAAAACTCTTCCAAGTGACAGTTCAACAAGGACCTTTACTAACTTGCCTTCGACAAACAAACAAGGAGTCTCAAGACACGCTGAAATCTCACGAATAGAAAACATTCGAGGTTGCTTTTGACATATTTCGCCACGTAAAATTTGAGATAAAATGGTAAAAGTTGTAAACAAAATAAAACAAACGTTTTCAACCATTAGGTCATCTTGAAAACGTTTTGTTTTATTTTGTTTACAACTTTTACCATTTTATCTCACATTCGAGGTGCATTACGAATGTTTCTTTTCTGTATACGCTATAAGCACATGTGGGAGACAGGCACTATATCATTATTGCACTATTGCAAGTGACGTCACCATCTTAAGTGTAATTTAAGATAAGCTAGCCTTGATGTCCGCGCGTGTGTGTGTGACAGAGTGTGCGATGTGAACAGCCCGCGCGCTAGTGTGTTAAACCTTTTTATTAAATATATTTTAAACCATTGTGACTGTGTCGGGGATTCGAGTTCAACGGAGGCAACATTCTCGACACACAAGCTATCGAAACATCAAACGTCTCATTAACAACAGAAAAGAAAAATACAGTAAACGTCCCCAATTACGTGACAGTAGATGTTATAAACTACAGGCATCACTGAGTATTTTGACAAAGTACATAACGGTAATTCCGAATATCGTCAACATATATTATACAATTATTGGACGACTAATTGATCTGCTCGCCACTGATAAATCACGATATTTTGCGAAAGCCGAGTTCAATAATTGTTTTATCATTCACTCG